>DWDU01003580.1:0-11468 GCA_018245575.1 Jemadia suekentonmiller
GTTTCACTTATTAGATAGCCGGCGACAACGGGCGCAAGAGCGACAAAAACCGCCAGCGACATATTGCGGGCCAGTCGCGCTGCAAACTTGCAACGGAGAGTTCAACAGTGATCGAATAACGTTTTCTTTTTCATAAAAAATAAAACCTTAAATAGAATGAAGATTTTATCTTCGTATTTTTTTTAGTATCAGCATGGGGATGGATCGCACAGCACAGCTCCACGCACCGCTCCATAATATAAGATATCGCACAAACATTACAAAATCGATATTATATTCCTACACACAATAAACGAATACCTTCAACGTCAACGAATATCTATGTACCCTCACCTATAGATTTTACGTGCTTTGAGTCGTTAACTTATATTACACCCTATAAAAGACCGCTTCATGTCATTGTAACCGCATTTTAATACATACGCGCGAGAATAAAGCTTTGTGTACCTGTACATTCATTTAAGAAATAAAATACGTTTTGGAAACTGTTCAGTGGCGCCATCTATTCAACTTGTTTTTGTATTTAATTATTATTATTAGATCGTAACCCCAACACCCGTACAGGTCCCAGTTGTGAGAATTGGAATGGGAATTATATGCAGTATTAACTCAAGCGAGGCCTATGTTTAGCTGTGAAGTTAAACAGGTTAGGGATATTGATCTTTTATCAAATATCTTGGATCTTCACACACGGCCATCCGATCCCAAAGTAAGCATTTACAAGATGGCTGATAAACTATACAATAACAATAATATTATTAGTTAACTATATTCTTGACGTTTATAAGGTAATTGATAATATCTATTTAGCAACAGAACCATAATGTAAGCTCAAGCATAGTCTTTTACAACCATTCTAAACGAAAGTTACGGCCGCTCTGCGTACGATACATCTTCAAGGCGCTTGTTTATATAAAGATACTTATACACTCGACGAAATAAAGGAGCCAACTAAATCTTCATTACCCGAATAATCTGTGCGGTGTTGAGTGATTGCAGAAAGCATTGCACCCCAGTGTATGCGTCGTGAGATTTATTATACTCATAAAGTGTAATACTGCCAGGGTAATAAAGCATACGTCTGTACAACTTAGCCGGCTCGCTCGCGGGCGCTGGAACTGCAATTATTCGACAGGGACCGCTATCTCGACGCTTCTCATCTCTTTCATCACAATAAACTCGAAAAGTATACAAGCGGTACATATCTATATGTATTATATATTTTCTTGTATATATATTTCAACAAACTTCCAATTGTAAGTTTATTCGATGGAATTTATAAATTATTGTAGCAACGCAAGCACGTTTAAACTTCATATCATCAATCATCATTTTCATTATCTTCATCATCATTGATTCATTGATTTATTCATTATTAGACACCGATGCTCTCGCAGAATGAGAATCCTTAATTCCGTTTCTTACCAAACCTAAATTAGAGCATAGGCACTACTGAATCAAACGAAGATAATGAAGACAATTTTTTATGTGTTGGTAAAATAAGTAGTAGGTGTATTATTAACCGAATAAGATCGAGAAAAGATAACGTAAAATCACGCCTGTAATCCCCTAAGAGGTAGGCAGAGGAGTGTAATACAGTCCCGCGTTTCACCAGTTACGTTTACTTCTCAATATAGAATTGACGGTGAGCGTAAAAATTGCGGTGAGCGTATTGGCAAAAGATGAAATTTATAAAGTTCTCGTACGTAGACGAGCGCCGTGGATGATCGGGGGCTATTTGCATCTGTATTGTCAATCCGTCCCGATAAGGGAGGGCTGCTATCATTAATGCAATAAATCACGCCCGCACTCGGAAACTTTCCATTCCGACGCCCGTCATATTTGATGGCGTTGTGTCACCAAGCACTTCCTCATTTCACAATAGCCACCATTTTGGATTTTTCCTCCCAAAATAATACACACAGGTAGTTTATAGTTGACTGTTTGTTTTAAACGCTAAACTTTTTTATCCGGCCATTACGAGCATGTCATTTTTATAACGAAAGCGTTTTGTTTGCGCTCACATGTAACCCCCGAAATTAAAAATAACTTTTCCGTACGCTCATAAATTGTTTCCTGTTTTGCGAGTACAGAATGATAATAACATTATTTTTTTTAATGAATGTTAAATTGTACAAATAACTCTTATAGAGAGAATAAAATTAATGGTGTTACAGTATCAAATTTGTTTTGCATATTCAAGGGTTTAAGATACGTCGTAGTTATGTACTTTTCACCCCTTAGCCTCCAGTCCAAAATGTGTGTCCGAGATGTTAGGAAAATTTAGACTTTTATAAGTCAAAAATTCTTCTAGTCAAAACTGAACTCATAGTTCGCTATAGTAATTCTTCATAGGATTAATCAGTACAAAATATGTATTTACAATAAATTTCATACGAAGACTAAAAATAAGAGCATAATAATTAAATCCGCATAATTTTTTGAACTACCGGACTACAATAATATTATTATAACAAGCATATATTTATATGTATATATGTAGTTTATCGGTCGTCTGGTTATCATAACACAAGCTTTCTTGACTTTTATGATCATTAATAATTTCGTTCCAACAGACACGGAATCATCGAACGAGTCCTGCCAATATAGCTAATAGTATATGACCTATTCGTTACTAGCGAAAGCCGCAAAAACTAATTGTACAACTTTCGCATACAAAACTGAACGCAGTGGTCAGCTAATATCGCGCGAAATATGCATGGAAAAGGTCTTCCGCTGGGTTATCTCGGGGAAAAATGATTAGGTGGGCAGTGGCCGAGCCCGAGCCCCGGGGGAAGTAACTTTGATTGCTCGGCAGACTTCATTCGAGTCACAGTTGTTTGTGGCGGAATGAATACATTATACTTGACTGCTAGGTTTTATCATTACACTTCCGATGTGTCCCAGTGACGTTCGTTTATTATTTTAAATTATTTTACTTATTAATATCATCAACATACATACTTATATATAGTGTAATGTATCATTGAGAATAAATTATATCTTCTGGCAGCTCCGAAATTATTTTAAATTTATATACCGATACCGCCCTCCGAAAGCCTCCAGTGAGCCTCAAGCTAGGAGGCATTATCGCGTACTTTAAATATCCCTGATTTACATTGTCAACATTATCATCGATTCTAATTATTCCATTATTGTAGACGTGTATTGAAATAACAAGGTTCGAGGCCATAGTCGGCCACACTGGCCTAAATAATATATTAAACTAATTAAAAAAAAATGTAACATCAAGCCTGTAATCGCCTAATAAGTAAGTAGAGGAGTGTAGTATACTCCCACGTTTAATGACTAAAGTCTAATGACTCGTAAATATATTGAATTACTAATTAATTACTAGTTTCTGTAAAGCTGACTAATACAAATTACTTTACATTTCATTACTTTTTACTTACCAGTTAATTAATTAACCCCTCTCAGCATTTACAATCGAACACTGGTAAAAACTTTATATTAAATAATCCCACAAGAATATCCTAATGTGACACATTTAATTTCTTTATAATGATAAAAAATCCAAATTTTGATTTAGGCACAATAATTTTATGAATGGGAAGTAGTCACACTTGCTTGTACACACGAACAGTCTATCAAATAAACATCTGATATTCTGATTCAATATAATTTAGGCCACTGACAGGTATAATTGTTGAGTATTCAGTCTTGTATATACAATTGTATGACTTTTGAATATTTTTTTTTTAATTTACTTGCAGACGTTACCACGACGACGCGTATCCTTTCGACGGGCGCGGCTCGATCCTCGCTCACGCGTTCTTCCCGGGCACGGGGCGCGGCGGCGACGCTCACTTTGACGACGACGAGCTGTGGCTGCTGCAGCCTAGGAACGATGACGAAGAAGGTAAATTACAAGACACCAATCAAATTTAAAAACATTTCAGATCAATCTGCCTGTCTTCTTAATTCTTTTTTTGCCGTTTGTTATAGATCGATATATATTTTTATTATCTGTCGTCCTCAAAGAACGAATGATATAATCACTCTATTACTCAACCATGATAATATTTATTTTTCACAGTCACATTCATTGCATATTAAAAAATTAACCATCCAAGCGTCTCTTTTTGCAACATTGTAACGTCCATTAATCGTGTGTCGACACATAATGTTTTTCTGTGCCCTAATCAGGCCGTATGATGAAGTGCGCAAACCTTCGAACAGATGACGCGGCGTTCCCGTTATCTCGGTACCCGCGGACACAAAGCGGCCAATCGCGCCTGTAACGACCCTAACGGCCACCTCGCTCGACACAATCCTAAACCGAATGTGGCAAGATTGCCGAGAACTTCCATACCTACTTCTATTACGTCATTCATTTAAATATCTGAATATCTAAAATAGCTAAATATCTGAATAAAATAGGTAATTATTTATTTATTAACATACTATTATCAATAATGGTCGGGCAGCCTTACATATTACACTATATTGTCCATATCACGACACCTCTATTTAATCAATACATTAAAACGTCACTACGAAAGTACATTTTTGAAATGAACGTAACGTGTCACGCGATGTGACATTTTGACATGCAAACGGCCCGACGCAACAGCGGTTAAAACGCATTGCACATATCGTCAACAGTTGCAGTCTATCGTGAAACAAAATCTATATTAACCGTGAATTATACATGCAGCATGTAACAAGTGATCGAACACTGTATCACACACTGCAATAATTACTTAATTAACTAGCAAAATTGCGTCGCGACATGATTTAGGCGTGTGAAACGTAGCCGCATATATTCTCATACGGTGTTAATGTAAATCGCGTTTCGCGCGTTGGTGCGAGGTCTGGTGTAAATGTAAGATTATAAGACGTATACGATAGCGGCAACCCGCTACGATGCAGAACCAGCCCGCGCTAGTCTACGTTACACCGCAAGCGTAGCCATTTACACGTACATCGAATAAACGGTCATTCCGTAATAGTTCCGCTTAGCCACGCGTAAACATTTACACATTAGATTGGCCCATTGCAAACATGTAAACATTGTACAATGCAAAACTCGACTTATGTACTAGCAGGATGTAAACGATTCTAATGATCGTATCGAATTCGTTACAGGTACCTCGTTGTTCGCTGTAGCCGCTCACGAATTCGGCCACTCGTTGGGCTTAAGTCACAGTTCGGTTAAAGGTGCTCTGATGTTCCCCTGGTATCAGGGCATCCAACCGAACTTTGTTCTGCCTGAAGATGATCGAAATGGCATCCAGCAGATGTACGGTAAGTGCACTCGTGTCGACTTAAATTTCATTGTCATCTATATGATCGTCTCAGATTGAGGGGTGTAGACCACCGCTGGCCAAGTCCGACTTGGCAGACTTTACACACATTACAGAACGTAATTTTAAATAGCCAATTCCTATACTTATATGTATACTAAAATTAAACATTGTTTTCAGGTCCGAAAGTTCAGAAAACATGGGCGAAAATACCTTACTATCGACCTATAGAAACACCGCCTCCTCCCACCACTACCACTTCCACTACTACAACTACTACAACCAGGAGGCCGTACATCCACCAGCATCACGCTGGCAGGCATCCAAATCATCGCACATACACGCCATACCCGCGCTCCCCTAGCCGATATCCCACTTATTACCCAGAAAGACCGAGCTATCCTGAAAGACCGAGCTATCCGGAAAGACCGAGTTATCCGGAAAGACCGAGCTATCCCGAACGACCCTCGTACTATCCAGATCGTCGCCATTATAATGCCAGTGAAGACCATCCTCGCCGAACGAACCACAACCACTATCCGCGCACTACGGAAACCACGACTCACGCTACCACTTACAGACCACGCTATCCCTACCTTCCTCCCGAGTACCCCAGTCACCCGCGGCAGAACCACCCAACAGATCCTCGTCAAGACTATCCCAAGAAAAAACCTTACTATCCCGTGAAAACTACGACGGTCAAGCCTACGCCTCCGTCAGATGTACCGGAGACTTGCAACACAAATTACGATGCGGTCGCTCTCATACGCGGGGAACTATTTATATTTAAAAATCGGGTGAGTTACAAATACGCATATCTTCAGATGCCACTTCATATAAAACTACTCAATGTTCATATATTTCGTACGTTTAAACTTTTGTATTTTCACAATTATAATATATATTTGACTGTAATTGTTTTTCAGTATCACTGGAGGATAGGCGCCGACGGACGGTACTCTGGCTACCCAATAGAAATATCTAGGATGTGGTCAGGATTACCGAGGAACCTCACTCATGTTGATGCAGTTTATGAAAGACCGGACCGTAAAATAGCGTTTTTCGTAGGTACGTACGTCATAGAACATAACAGATAACATAAAATTATTTTATTTTTAAACATTTTTCAGTGTTATCTGTGCTATTTGATTAATTTATTTTCGTCTTTTTTTAGGCAAACATTTGTATCTATTTGATTCACAATTTCTAATGCCTGGATATCCGAGAACCTTATCTAGGCTCGGCTTACCTGAAAGTTTAGAAAAATTAGATGCCGCTATGGTATGGGGCCATAACGGCAAAACATATTTCTACAGTGGAACGATGTACTGGAAGTAAGTGTTAACAAAAAAATAGTTACACTAATTATAGACTATTTATTGTTACTATACAATTAGGTCATTCGATTACTTGTTTTATTCATTTCAGATACGACGAAGACATTGGACGCGTCGAGCTCGACTACCCAAGAGACATGGCGATGTGGAAAGGCGTCGGCTACAACATCGATAGTGTGTTCCAATGGAAAGACGGTAATATTCCCTCTCACATTCGTCGTACCAATGTCATACTCAATGGAAAGTTACAACAAAATCGTTCCCATTATAAAAAAATCACTAATCAGTTATGCGTTCGCTTTATCCACAGGAAAGACATATTTCTTCAAGGGGAAAGGCTTCTGGAAATTCAACGACTTGCAGATGCGCGTTGAACATGAAAAGCAGCTCCCCTCGGCACCGTTCTGGATGGCGTGCCCCGAGGAGCGCCCCGGCCGCCGCGCGCCTTTCCGCGGGCCGCCGGCGCCGGGCTCCACGCTGCGCTCGCCCAGCTCCGCCGCGGCGCGGAGGCTCCCCCTCTCGTTCAGCTTAACGTCCTTACTACTAGTTATCACCACGTACGTCCGGCTCGTCTGAACTGTTCAAATATATGTCCTCTATTTTAGACGTCCGTATACATGTTTTTTTTTTTATAATAAATATACAATAATCGATTCGCATTTCTAATGCAACAGTACATATCGTCGACGTCTGAGTTAATTTAATATGATACTGTTGCGCAAACGATGCACTGCCTGTTTAGTATTAAATGAAAGCCTATGTATAAAACTATCTAGTATAATTATAGTGATGAGGCATTTTTTTTTGTAATATTATTGTATGTACATTATGATCTCAATATGATCGAGTGCTTGGTTTTTATGATATGTAAGGTACATAACACCACTCATTTAGCTCCTGTACAGTTTGTAATGTCTTTCGATGTCAGTATTTAATGTAAAAGTAGATAATTTTTGTAGGAAAAATATGTATAATCTCCAATGTTCTGTAATCTGAAACATAATTATCTATATACAATATTAATGTATTTAAATATGAACCAGTCGAGCCCACAGATGCCTTTGCTGACATAATGAAAATTTCGAAAGAGACATGCCCTTAGATAGAGTAGTGTTGTAAAATATTTATTAAACTTTAAGCTATGCTAATTAATAATTATTATATTTTAATAACCAATGTTTAAAAGCTATGTTCATAAATTTTTTAAACCAAACTAAAATATTATTTCTCTTTCTCTACTCACGTAAACATGTAGCGTATTTGAATAGATAATAAATGAATGGCCTTATGCGTGGATTGTATGAAGTATATTATGAAGCTGTTGTGAGTTGATTTGCAAATGAGTATGGAATGAAATCTTCATGGAGTGAAAATGGTGCTTTGATAGTTAGTTACTGTACAGAATAAATTCACTTTAAATATTTTTATATTTACCTCTTACGTTTGTAACATTCTTCATAGCTGGTAATGTGGCCACATTTAAAAACTATTTCCTTGTATTTGGAAATGTAATCATAATATGCATGTTAATAATAATATTGTGCAATGAGCAGAAAAATATATTGTAATTGTAAGACTACATATAAATACTTATAAGAATGATAGAACTAAAATGTAATAAGGCAACTGAGTTGACTTGTATTTTAAATCATTTTTATACCTCTCAAGTCGCTCATACATTAGTTTTTTAGATAGATATTATATATTAGATTTTTTACAATTTCTTTGGTCACAAATAATTTAATAATAACTGTGATATTTACTTTTATAAAATATGCCATGATAAAATTGGCAATAAATAAAAAAAAATTCGTCAACTCTATAATCAAGTTCTACTCATGTAACCACAGCAGTTTTGAAGTAATTTTTTTATATAAGTAATGTGTTTATTACCCAATGAAAATAAAAAGTTTTCTATGAGCATTTATTGTTTCATTACCAAACATAATTTCATAAACCTCAAATACCTCAAGAATGTATAGTCTATATAATGTTATTGAATAAATGAATTGTTTTATTATTACTATTGTTATTAAAAACAATGAAACTTGGATGTCTATAATAACAAAACACATAAATTTAAGAAAGAAGTAGTTGCTATTCTTATCAAGGCTGACCGATCTATATAAACAATTTTTTAATTGATGTTAAACACGACCATTTTTAAGTTTCAATTCATATCTACTTTTGATTTAATTTTAGTTTTTTAATTTAATTTATTTCACTATTTATTTTTATTACACTACTGTTGAAATGTCTACATAGGTTAGGAATATAATCTAAATATTGTAATTATTGCTTAATGTGTTGAAATATGTAATTGATTGTTTTCTGTTTTGTGTGTCATAGAAAATTAAAAAAATTAAAAACATTGTGTGGTATATAACAATTTATATACATACATGGTATCTTAAGTACATAAAACTTATGGCAACTACACTAAATATACAGTCTCAACAAAAGGAGTTCAAGCCATGCTCTGATCAAGTGGTCTGATGACCTGATGAGGACAGCAAATGACAGCTGAATTTAAAAACCCGGAGTTGTGGAGATGGTGCTGATTAGGAAACACTGATATGCAGTTTTAGACCTCTAATAACTGACAAAACCAGAGAATGAAACAAAATTTCCACATCCTCTAACTGTGGGACACAATAACTATACTCACTGAAGTTTGATTATTATTATTGTGTTCCATGTGGTCAGTTACCATTTTAAAATGTTTTCTATAGTTAATTGAACCCAGGGTCACTGCAGAATTACATTATCACTAAATATCATTATATACTACCTCTCAGCAATTCATGACTACAATATGTGAAAGTTCATATTATGTTTCATCTATTATATAGTGGGATGTAAATGTAACTGGTGAAACATGGGAGTGTACTAGACTCTTCTGCCTAACTCTTCGAGAATATGGGTGTGATGTTACATTCATATCATATTTAGATAGCATGATTAACTATTGTGGGCAGTCATCATCAATGCAATGAGGGCTATCCTCTGTTACATAAATTCCATTTCAAACTTTGTAATATATTAGTAATCCCAGAAGAGGTAGGCAGAAGAATGTAGTACACTCCCAAGATTCATCTGTTACATTTACTTCCCAATATGGAATAGGTGATGAGCCTATTGTTCTACACCAGGAACATTTTAAGACTCGAAGACATTACTACAATATCTAAACTAGAAAAATCCAATAGTCCCCAACCCGGGACTTGAACCAAGTACACTACTTTAGCAAAACTCTGATATTGGGAACACAAAACTTGCAATTTTATGTTATTCTTTATTTCTATTTTTTCATTCATCCATTTTTCCTTTAAGGTGTGATGAACTATTCTAGATAGGCTTCTAAACTGCCACAGGGTGACAATTTCCTCTGTCTTAGGTACTTTTAAGAATCTGACATTTACATTTATTGAAAAAAAAAAAAGACATATTAATATTAAAAACGTTTACTAATTAAATAACAATATTTACAATGCGCTATGGACGCTTCTTTTATCATTCTTCGGTTTCTTTAAACCCTAAATTTGTCCAGTCTTCTTTAGCCATCAGGTTATGTTCCATTCTGCATGCTAAGTATTCCTTAGCTTCAAATCGACACAAGGAATTATTGTTGTTATTATTCAATAAGCAGGCCATATATCTATTCATAGTTTTCTTACACAATCCATCATGATCCAGTGGAAAACTTCCCTTATCAGGCGGCGTAGGAATAAATTGTTTTTGGCCAAATGTCATTGCCGTTGACATTTTTTAGAATTGATATTAGTAACTTCTAACTCAAGTAAGTGGTGAAACAGTATTGTTAATAATTCAAGAATCAAAATAACTTATACAAAAAATATAAACAATTCTCTTCAAAACTCAGCAACGATAACGAGCTGTCAAATTGCATGTACTGATACTGAATTGTTGACAGGTTGGTGACAAATTTGTTCCATAATTATGGCTGTAGAGTTCATTTCATTAGCACATACTTAATAAGTTACTTAAACAATTTTGATGCAATGTAAATTGTTATTCATTAATAATTTATTTATTTTTTTATTTTACTAGACCTAGCAAAAAAGGCAGACGGGCCACCTAAGGGTAAGCAGTTACCGTCGCCTATGGACATGTGCAACACCAGAAGAATTACCAATGCTTTGCTGGTTCTGAAGGAGAGCTTAATTTATTACCAAATATAATATGTAATGGCACTAACTTACTCTCTTACCTACAAAGATTTTAAAATAATTGTACGTGGTAAAAGATGTAAATTATTTTTTATTATTTAAATATAATTAATTTTTCAAAATATTAAACGTAGGCGTCTACCTTATAAGACAGTTTATAAATACTAATAAGTAATATGCAGTAAGTTTTATGAAATATGTTTAATTCTAATTTCCATAAATACTTCAAATGCAGTGGTCAGTTATAATCATGTGATTCATTTGATGTATAGAGTAAACATAGGTACGAGAAAACCTATCATTTACACATATTAAAACATCGTCTATTTTAATATGGAACTCCGAATGTTCTGTCATTAATGAACGTCAATGACAAATATGAAGCCACTATGTCTGCCAGTGTTAACTGTCAATGAGTGTGTCTAATTTCACGTGGTATACTAATATATACGTGGTTTAATAATATTTTAATATTGTGTGCCTATAATTATTTTTAGATTTGTGTAATTGTATTAACTTTAATTATTGTTTTTAAATTATATACGATTAAAATTTCTTCAATCTATGTGGCACACAAATATTATCCACAGATATGTCGCGACTTATTGTAAAAAACTTACCTAATAAGGTACAGTATCTGTTGATATGTTTAAAGAATAATTACTTTCCAAAAC
>DWDU01003581.1:0-11466 GCA_018245575.1 Jemadia suekentonmiller
ATAGTTCTAAGGCCTAAAATTATGATTTATATTTTAACATAAGTGCTTAGCTTAAAAGATGCAGTAGCACGCCTATGAAGTTTCTTCGACGCTTCTTCTCCATAGCGAGGCCTTACCCGAAGTGGTGGTAGCTTCATTTTGATGTACAAAAAGTGTTCTAATGAACCAATTTTGATAAAATCATATTTGAATTTGAATTTGAATATGGCTCCATGACATTATAAAAATACACTTACATGTACTTGTGGCTACCCCGGCAACATAATCGATTGTTATATCGGAAGTATCTGAAATGAAATATTTCCTGTTATTTATATATTTCCCGACCCTTTTATCGTTCCACTGTTGGTACATGGGTCTCCTCTCAAAATAAAATGGTTCGGGCCATAGTCTGCCACGCTGGCTAAGTGTGGGTTGACGGACTTCACTGTAAGGTGTGCTGGTTTCCTCACGATGTTTTACTTCATCGTTATAGCAAGTGATATTTAAACTTAAGACACACATTTTGTAAAAAGATGCACGCTATGATTTGAGCCCGAGTTCCTGGAGTGAGAGAATGAATTTCAATCCTCTCGGCTATCACTGTATCACTAGGTTATCACTATAATTTCTTACAAGTTTTCAAAAAGAAATATTACATATATTTATATTATTATATATTAAATTAATTCCAACCTTTAATATGTGGTTTTCCATTTTCTGAAACAGCATCAGTTGAAAGATTGCTGACCTTAGACGTGACTTTATCGACGAGCACTGGCGACGAGCGACGGCCGCCAAAATGATGCGCACTTTCTAGCCTACAATACTTTATATTTTAAAAGGATTACATGCTTGTTCCTGAATTTAATATTTTCATAAATTTATTGTTGAACTAGCTGTGCCTGTGACTTGGTTCGCGTGGAAATCGATATTAGTTCGACATCAATTATACCTTGACGCAGTTTTTCCTGTGTAAATCACGATCCTATGTGACTTTCAGGATAAAAGCCTATAACCCAGTATAAATGTAGGCCTATAACCTAGTGAAAATGTCGATAGACAGTCCCAGGGTTTTAGCCGCTTCACTGCCGATCCTGTGGGATTTCTGGGATAAGAACTATCCTATGTCCTCGCTGGTCGTGTTAATTGCAAGTGCGACTACTGATCGGGAGGTCCTAGGTTCGTTTCCCGAATCGCACACTACTAAATACTTATAATTTAAATTTTCTAGTTGTGATTTGGAGTCTAGATAGGTGTCTGGTATATAGCCATAGGTTTAACACCTACTCCATATTGGGACGTAAACGTAACTGGTGAAACATAGGAATATACTTCATTCCTCTGCCTACCTCTTCGAGCATTTCAGGCGAGATATTACGTTTACGTATTTATATCCTTTCTCGGGTCTCAAACTATCTTTGTACAAAATTTCATCCAAATCATTTCAGAGGTTTTGGTATGGAGAAGAGACAGATAGGGTTACTTTTTCATTTATAATATTAGGAGGGATATTTAAGTATAAAATTTGATCTTACATATCAGCCACTTCGGAATGATTCTTTTTAAACTTTCCAATCGTCAGAAAATCTTCATCGCTCTTCTTTTTCATCTCTTCATGCAATACTTGCATTACTTCACCTTGAATAAGGAACCGAAAAAATATTTTTATGTTGCGAATTGAGCAATAAATGAGGTGGAAAATGTTTATATAAAAATCATAATTTCTTTAATACCTCTTCCCTTTATGACATCGGCTAAATAGGCTGACCCTTCGTCGACCGGTTCTGTATACAAACCAAACAACACATTGACAAACATTTTGCACAAGTCTATAACTAACGAATAAATTTTAATTTTCTACCGTAATTCGATAAAGAAAATATTCATAATTTAAAACAACAGAGCAACAAAAACCTTTTAATACATTCTGTAGTTTCTTTTCTGGTATAACGGTAGTGATCTTTTGTTTCAAATCTTTCTTTGCTCCTGGATCTTTGGCAGTCACCACACCAACAGGAGCTTTCAAAATTCTGTAATACACAGTGAGCAATCGTGAATTATAATGCCTGTTTACTAATTAACGATAATATCCAGTGATTACTTACTCTTGTCCACCTTCAGTATATGTCATTTTGTAAATACCTTCTTGACCTAAAACTTCCTCACCCTTACGAGCCATCAAATCAGCCAGTACTTGCCTTTTTTCCAACTCACCTACATGTATCCAAAGATTGAAAGACTTATATCGCATATTTCAAAAGCCAGTCGATAAAATAATTTACTTACTCTCCGGAAAGGGCGCTGATAAAAACTTTGAACTCTCATCTACAATTCCTGAAATACGCACAAATTACGATTTAATCAATCAAAATTTTATATTCGATAGCAGTAAATATAATTTCCCAAAAATTACCTGGCATTTGTTTCGAGTGTTCAGGAGCAGGTTTCTTTTCAGTAAGTGCTGTAAGTTTTTCTCTAATCAACTCATAAGCTCCTTTATCAACTTTTTCATTTTTCATAGTTGTAGCATTTTCGATTCTAATAACAATAGTATAAAATTTAACTTCTGCTTATGCTCTGGCGGATACATTTTTATTTAAGAAAGTATTGAACATGTACAAATACTGCCAGAGAGTATTTTCCAGACATTCAATAAATGAAACAAGGTATTTACCGACAGATTTCTCAATATAACTGAATTTTTTATGGAAACTTCAAATACTTTAGAGAAATTCCTGAGTGACTTCCGTGCCACCAATTCAAAAATATTCACATTGTCCAATACAGCGCATACCTCCTTGCACCGTCGTTGTAAGTTTGCTGGTAGCCTTGTAAGTTGCCAAGGATCGTCTCGCCTTCTTCCTTCATTGCGTCGACTAAATGTTGCAGTGCGTCACCTTGAATTTTAAATTTCCGTTGAATACAATCTTTGACATGTATGTAAGATGTTGCCTAGTATAATTTTACCTTTTTCAGTTCCAATTTTTGCTAAATGTTTTGAGACGTCAACAATAGTTTCTGGAAAAGAAAATTGATCTCAAATTAATTTGCACGATTAACATAACGTAACATCACGCCTGTAATCCCCGAAGAGATAGGCTGAGAAGTATAGAACACTCCCACGTTTCACCAGTTACGTTTACGTCCCACTATGAATAGGTGGTGAGCCTATTGCCATGCATGATATACCTACACTCCGAGCTACTATTGGAAATTATAAATTAGTAAAATTTAGTAGTGCCCGACCCGGAAATCGAACCCAGGACCTTCCTATCGGCAGTCGCACTTTCAACCAACACGACCAACGAGGCTGTCAATATTTACTCACATGTGTTAAAAACTATAACGAAAGGTACAAATACGTTTATTGTATTCGTAAAATTCGTATTTCTAAGTTATTTAGCTTAATGTATTAATTCATGCAAAATTCTTAATGTAACTAAGTAAAACTATATTTACGCTTTTTGTTTTACCGTCAATATGGTATTTTTGTTCCCATTTCGCTTAAAGAGGTTACAAAATTAATGGATAGTAGAAAAGTGTACAAACAACTTTAGTAGGAAAACATTAGCGAGGAAAATAAAACTCATAATGCCAGTGTAATCATCAAGGTTCCAAACCGAATCGAATTAAATATGTATTTTCTTAGCGCATTGTTAACTATGCTTACATTTAAAATCAAAATTAAATGTGTATTTTGTATCAGATACTATTTAAAAGCGCATCGATTATTAATATTGGGTACATAATCTTTAATTGTGTAATTGTTTTTAATGTAAGGTATGCACAGTTTTTCTCCCGATGTTTTCCTTCACCAGTATAACAAGTGATGATTAACATTTAAATGCACTTTTTTAAAGAGATGCCACGCCACAATTTGATACCGGGCTCCCGGAGTGTGAGGGTGAATTTCAAAGCACTAGGCTATCACTGCTTCTTTCGTATTATAATAACAACAACTAACCATTAGTTTTCTGCTAATTATATCACTATTCTTCCTATGTTCTCACCATACGTACTCGTATATTTATTAGCTGTGGTTGATTCATTCACCATTGGTATTAATTGACGGTTGTTCTAAGCAAATCATGTTTAAACATTCATTATAATCCGGTTAGAACCATGATCTTCTTAGGTGAACATTCACATCATGAGGAATAATACAATTTTCGTTTTTCTTATTCTCTCGTGTTGTCCGAGTAAACGGAAAACTGCAGCGATAAACTTCTAATTAGTTGTTGCAGTTCGTATAAACCTGTCGAAGAATAATAATAATTAATCCTTCAACTAGTTACTTAGATTCTAGAAGGTATTGACACGATGCAGTGACCTCGCGAACATTTACAGCGGTTTTTTGTTCTTTTCTTTTTTCAAATCGTAAAATAATTAATCATCTTTGTTTATTATTTATATCGCTAATAGTTATACTCATCTTTCTTAAATTAGATTTTAAAAACCTCCCCTTACCTATGTTAATGAACAGTTATTCGTCCTTGATTTAATCATGGCGATTGACCTGATTTGCGTGGTCCGCTTTTGCATATTATGTGTGCATATTTGGCCGTAATGGTAGTGAGATAAGAAAATACAGTGCTACAGATCAGTTTACTTTTAGTTGGCTGCGAATTAACTTCCAACGATGATTGTTTTAAGATTTTTCCGATATAAATATAAATAATTTCACCTGGTTATAAAACAGACCAATATCAACTCGCCAATGAAATTTTAATTGTCATATTAATTCGCTTGTGCCATAGTAACATCACACCTGTTTCGCCGAAAGAGCAGGCAGAGGACTGTATACCTACTGTTACATTTCACTAGTTGTAACTATGTCGCATGGAATAGGGAGTAAATACGGCTGTATGTATTATAAACATATTTTATATTCGTAACACGTGAAGTGAGGAATGGTGGCGATCACCGAAGTCGTTAGAAATTAATTGGGGAATATTTTACCGAAACGGTTCAGTACCGACCCCTGTACTGGTATTAACGGTCTGCTTCCGTGGTGACTTCTGGCTTCATAAGATAAAAGCACACATTTAATGTAGAATGAACAGTAATGTTATTGCACCTCAACAATTTCAAGCACCATGATCGTGAATTTTTATTTCATAATCATAATAATTGATAACGCTGATGGTGGCGCGACTGAAAGCTTGTATGAACTGTGATTATATCGCGTCTTTACTTCAATAACGTAATATAATCTTAACAACGTCTTAATAACTTGTCACGTTATTGAAACAAAGAGGCGATATGCAAAAATTCAAAATTAATTTATACTTGAAAATCATATCAATCGCGTGCTGTTTATGTAACGTAGGTATATATTATAGTTTTGAATGCTTCGTTGGTCGGGCGGTTGTAAGCGCGACTGCTGATCGAGAGGTCCTCGTTTCGGAATCTGGGTCGGGTAATACTGTATTTATCTCACGTACTATCTGAAGTATAATTCTAATTGAAACTTCTAGTAGATGTGCATAGTCTGCATTTGAGCACCGTTTATATTACATTTTGTAATGCTATGAGAGTGAGAGTAAATTTATAGACTTACCGATACAGTAAATAATATGTAGTCCATATGTAAGTTTCAATGAAGTCCATGTATTTCGTGCATATAATTCATTTTTTTATGTATCCTTGATATGAAGCAATTGATTTTATGTATGTATCTATATATGCCTCTGTACGGTTCGTTAGTAAAATGGCGTGTACAAAAAGAGAGTAAATAAATATAAATAAACGGTAATTATTTTCAAATAACATAGTATTATTGTTACCAGGCAGCTTCGTTTTCAATATTTTATCAACTTGTAGGGACGATAGTGAGTAGGAGAAAGAGAGCACGAACTAGTAGGTATTTATTTATTTTGCTCAAGATTGACGTCATTATGATTTAAAATAATATGCTTTTAATATTAGAGAAGGCTTTTATGTTGATTATAAACGACCTGAAAACCAGAAAAGTAAACTTGCAATACCAAGTAAAAGGGGAAAACACTCAGACTTTGTGCGAAGTAATTGTTTTTAGGCAGAAGTAGCTCGCCACCTTGCTCGTAAGGTGGATAAAAATGTGCAGGTCAGAAGGTGCCGGATGAGTCCGATCACGATAAAAAAGACATCAGACCGAGCGGGTTGTGTGACTCATAGGCTTACCCATGACAAAAGCTCAACATCACAAGGATTTTATTATTAAACGTTTCGTGAGTGTAGGTATATCGTCGTATATATATATGATTAAACGTATGCATCATGAAGAAGGACCTCGGAGAGGTTCGCCACTGGTCGAGCTCTCACAAGGATTATTGCGGTGTAATCTTAAATATATATATTACTTTATCAAACGTTGCCTCCTTGGACTTGTTGCTTGCAAGCGCGACTGCCGATGGGTTCAAAACCCGGTTCGGCCACAGCTGGATTTTTCTAATATATTTACTAGTAGTGGCTCGGAGTTTGGAAATGTGGCGAGTGTATAGCAATAGGCTCACCACCTATTCCATATTGGTACTTTAACGTAACTGGTGGAACGTTCGAGTGTACCACATTCATCTGCCTACCTCTTCGAGGATTGCAGGCGTGATGTTACGTTAAGTTTTTCATATGTCGTTGATTGCTAATTGGTGGTTAGTGAACGGATTACTAAAGCGTCTCTGTTCCACTACGAAATAGTGGAATTCCTTTCCGGTTTCTATTTCTCCCGATACGTAGGAACAACCTGGAATTATTCAAGTCCAGAGTGTATAGGCACTTTCTAGGTAAGCTTGCTACATCGTAGGCTGTATCTCGCTGCCCAACAGGTGGAATGGCAGTCAAACGCATGCCTATAGCCGAATAAAAAATTCTGCTGCTAAAATTCTGTTCCGGTGGCGTTGGGTTCGATTTCCGCATGCGATAATTGGTTGATGAGCATAAGTATTTATTCTGTTAGGAGGTACAAAAAAAGGAACAAAAAGTTAATATTTATACTACTACTATACCTATATTTTTATAGTTTGTCTGGCCTAGTCGCCATAGAAAACTTATGGATAATTAGAAGTAGCGCAGTTTTCCTCATGTTTCTCGACATCACAATGTTGTATAAATTCAATTTAGATATACGTATATGGCAAAAACCATTTCCGCCAGTGCCGACTGTGTGTGACTCATTTTTAGTGTACGTTAAATGTGATAATTATTTTAGCATACCGTACACATATCTAACGTACAATGGTCGAGGTTTATTGGAAAAGTTTTAAAATACATTCAACTCTCACCGTTGCCAGATTTTTTTTCACCAAGTCGGGATTTTGAAAGTATTTGAGTGAAAAAAGCGGCATGCTTGCATCGAAAGCGGCACAGTGGAAAACCGTGTACAGTCAGGAGTTTTTAAATAATTTTGTATCTTTTTATTCGAGTCTTAAATTACGCTTACGTTATAATAGATGGCAAAAAAAAACTTATAAGTATAATATTTAAGGTTCCTCAGCACGCTGCACGCACGGTCGAGTTATCCCCGGAAGCGGAACTATACTTGTCCCGCGCGGGACATTTAATTTTCATTTAAAAATCGGGACGTCCCGCCGAAATCGGAACGTCTGACAACACTGTCGTCCCTTCCCACCCTCCGCAGTTACGTGTCCGACACCGGCGTGCCCGTATGTATCAACAGAGCGATGAATGTGGAAGAGGTGCGTCAGGTGTGTACGTTTGCTACCTGGAGTGACCATATAATAAGTATAATAATTAGTACTTTGGAATTGGAACCTGTCAAAATGTCCAGTTAACAGATCCGTTCCAAATTGTGTTGCATACATTTACAAAAGCATTTTAAACAGCCTATTATGTTTGAACAATTGTTATTCAGGTTGAGAACATAAGTAGGTACGGTACATAAGTAAGGCGGAATGAAACAAAAGAATGGCGGTACTGACATTCAATCGGGTTCCTAATATCTATACAAAGTTTGGTAAAACCTACTCTTAAAATATCCTTCGCTCCGTTATATTACCGTTTTATAACTATGTAGGTACATTGAATCATTTAAAGATTTTATCATTTTTCTTCAATCTCCGAAGAGCGAGAGGTAGGTTTATCACGCCCACAGCCAATGGAAACCCTTGGTCAATACTCGCACCGAGAATAGGTGTGATAATATGTATGTCTGTAAATATATGTAAATACATAGATTAAAATTTTTATTCAATGTTTTAAATTTCGAACATAAACTAGCGTAAATGATACCGTCCATCCGACCATAACCCTTTGCAAGTCCCATTGCTGGACAGAGGTCTTCCATAAACGACACCAATCCGCAGGACACTGGATCTTTATATAATTTCGTGGAGTATTTAATACCAATTTCGTGTTCGAGAAATATATGTCTTCCGACGAATGGATGTTAATTTGCTGTCGCCATATTAAACTTTCTCCGTTGATTGTGCACGAGTTTTAGCATTGTAGCGATACTCGTGGTCAACGCAATCGCTTGTACTGTCAGTGAGATACTTCACTACAGACAGCGATGTCAGACATGAAGAACACAGAATCGAAACAATTTCGTTTGTTGTCATAATTTACATATACGCGCCATGATTATAATCATCACCACCAACACCGCCGCCAAGCACCGTCGGTGTCTCCTACCTATTCACAAAGCTCGCACACAATATATAAAATCTTTTTTATTTATCATAAATTGATAAGTCAGTAAACACACGAGATATAACGGAAACCCAAATATTGAATGACCACACTCATGAAGTGAAAGTTCGCATACATTTCATTATTCAAATTAGTTTTGGACATTAGCGAGTTTGATTAAATTACGTACGGGTTTTACACGTATGTATGTGTTTTACGGAACAGCCGGATTGGTTTCGGAGCTATCTAAAGTCTTTGATCATGTGGTCCACAAATCACCCGTCCCATAAGGGACATAGAATTACGAAGTAATAATAATAATAAATAATAATGTAACCAATACATTCGTCCTAACGTTGATTTTGCTCTAGAAATGGTACCAGTCTGTTATAAATATGTAATGTACTCAAAGAAATGTAGTGTAAATCCACCGTTTTTTACATGTTCATGGAATCATTAAAAGTGACTTATGTGTGAACAATATTTTGTTGACGGCGCCCAGACGAGCCGCGTTTGTTGTGTTAGCGTGAAGTGTAGTGCCGTTCGTGTAAACATTCTCTTGATGCGGTGGAATGCCCGATCGTAAAAAGCATAAACAGTCGCGTCCTCAGCACGACCAGTTCACGTTCTTAGTAAAATGTTTACGGCGAGTTACGGCCGGTTCCCATTCTTTGCAAAATGGTTTGTGTGAGTTACGACCGTTTCCAGTTCATAGTTATAAATGACTCTGTGAGTTGCCTTAGGCAATTCGTTTATAACATTTGCAATGTTTTAGAACCAGCGCTAAGCGAGGAGCATTTTGTCGTGTCGGTTTTACGTGCTTAGAGCGTATTTCGCGCGCTTTTCTTTTGTTTCTTTTTCGAAGTCAACTAAACTGTGAGGAATGGTTATTGATCATTTATTGTCAGTTGGTCATTTATTTTATTACTCCATGTAAATATTTAACCCATGTTTAAGTCGACGGACGACAATACGACGGACGACGTACTGTGCCGAAGTGGGTATACCATGTTACACAATTTTCGTTTATTTTGTGTTCTGAACGATACATACGCCTGTTATATCTACCCGTTCAATTATACTTTTATACTTTTTATATTGCCTGAAATAAAAATATTGTGCTCACCGACTGATTATGCAGATTGACCATATGCAGATTATGATATTGCAGAATGATTATGCAGATGCAGTGATCGAGTGGATGCTAAATGTTACTGTTGATCGAGAGATGCTGAATTCGATTTCCGGGTTCTGTTAGATTTTTACAGCTTAGCGTTCCTGGTTGAAATTTCTAGTAGTGACTCGAAGATGAGTTTGTGTCCGATATATGAGATATATATTCCATGGTAGGATGTAAACGTAACGGGTGAATCTTGGAATTTTATTACACTCCTCTGTCTACCACTTCGGGAACTACAGGTGTGAACATTACTGTTATGAACGCTTCCTCATAATGATCATTTATCACGGGTCTTCTGAGAACAGAATACTAAATATTGTAGTGTTTTGCAAGAATTGTTCCATTGTAAAGGTGCGGTCCACCCGCCGAACGGCGTAATGCGGCGCACGCCTTATTAGGAACCGCTCGACCCACATAACAATCTCGTACCACCTTCGTACTTTCTATCGGCGTTTCTTTTATAACAAAATTCAAAACTACTTTCGTTTTAGTTGACGTGCCGTGTGAAGTTGTATCGGCACCGAACGGAAACGGAAACGCATCCTAATCGCCATTAGACAGTAGGTAGGTGTCCCGTGTTGTGTGGAAAGTTTTTAATTATTTTATAATTGATGTGACTATATGTTCTGTGAAGAATGTGAGGTGTACCAACCCGCACATGGCCAGCGTGGCACACTATGGTCTACATCCTTCCCATTCTAAGAGTATACCCGTGCCCAACAGTGCAATAACAAGCGTTAATGATAATGATGAAGTGACTTTTATTTTGTTATTTTTTTTACATTAAATGTTTCATGAGTATCCGTATATATGATTTAATTATGTACCCGCTTAATTGACGTATGTTTTCTCGGGAGACCAGCTATTAGGTTCTAGCCAAGACTTCGAATGGCTTCGACATAAGGTATAACTAAAGTCATACATACAAAAACATTACATGATCAATTTGCAATACATATTCGTTTTACAATATACCTACTATTGAATGAGTTTCTAATGTTTCTACCTAATATAGGTAATGTTTGGCCGTCATACGTGGTATGAGAGATTCTTGCTATTACGACGCCAGCCGAGGTCACAAGGCCAACCGCTTTCGCTATCACAATTTATTCATATATGTTCTATCCTACTTATGGCCGTAATATATGTCTGATTACTGTTAATCCACATAAAACATACGAGGCGCTGCTTCAGCGCTAATGCATTTTATCAACATTAAAATTTAGTTAGTTTTTAGTTTGGTTTACATTTTTAAGTTTTTGTGTCGTTAAAGAGTCTAAAAACCTTTATTTTAAATCAATCAAATAAAAGTGTTATTCAATCGAATGGTGAAACAATCAAAGAAATTAGTTGCGAAGATCTGTTTAACGCTATTTCAATGTGATAAGTTCAATAATCAAGGTTGTTTGGTTGATAAGAATCGTGAGGCGTCCTCCACCCCGTTGGGCTGATGACACGTCCTCAGCAGTTGATAGCGGCTGAATGAGATCAGCGAAAGAGCGAGTGTTACGCGAAATATATGAATGTACTATACAGTCAAACCTGGGTAAGTGAGAACTGGATAAGTGAGAGTAATAGCCAATATAAATAAGCTCCCAAAATCTCTATTAGCGAGAAACAAAAACCTCTGTAAGAGAGAGTCGTTTTTCCCTCATGGACCTCCGTAAGTGAGACTGCTA
>DWDU01003582.1:0-11465 GCA_018245575.1 Jemadia suekentonmiller
TAGTTACTTCATTCCTCTACCTACCTCTTCCGGAATTACAGGCATGGTGTTACGATGTTACATATTATTATACCGTAATGCCAGGGCCTTTACGAGGTAGGCAGAGATCTCCGAGTCCCAAAAGACCTGTATTATTATGTGAACTTCCTGCCATCCATCTTCCACATATGTTTTGTTTATCAATATTAAAGTTATCCACGTTTATTTACAGGTGAAGGTGTGGTTTCAAAACAGGCGTATGAAACACAAAAGACAAACGCTAAGTAAAAGTGAAGATGGCGACGACAAGGATTCCACTACTTCGGAGGGCGGCAAAAGCAAAACTGGTCTCGACAAGTTCCTCGATGACGACGGTCCGTTATCTGGCAAAAAGAGTTGCCAGGGATGCGAACTACCACCCGGCGCTCTGTGCTCCCCGGCCGAGGATTTGCCAGAGCTTTCTTCGCGCACACGTAATAACAACACCCCAAGCGCCACGAACAACAATAGTTTTGCAAGCGATGGCGCCTCAAGCGTTGCCTCGTCGTCGTCACTAGACAAATTGGCCGAGGAGGACTCGAGGGACGAACACCCTCCTGCGAACACAATAGTCGCAGCGCCCAGAAACTTAGCAAAAAGAATTAAACAAGAGTCAAGGAAACGCTCGCCGTCGTTAGACGCAAACGGTTGCAAAGTATCGCCATCTTCGTCTAAAGACGGACTTGTAGTGGTTGCTGGGTTAGCAGACGGTGGAAAATTTTCTTCTGTCAACCTCACACCATCCACGACCCCGGGCACGCCCTCCAGTATGCATCAAAGTCCGCTTGGTCACTATCCTCGGCCGTCACCACCCAACGCGCCACCGGGTCAACCTCATACACAAGCAGTACCAAATGCTATGCCACCATACGTTATCAGGGGCAATGCACCTCCAGGTCAGTTCGTGCCCCACCCCGACTTCCGTATGGACACCAAGCAATTTGTGGGGAAATTGACACAGTATCAACAAAGCAACAGAACGTATGAAGCGTACGGACCAGCGATACAGGGCAGCGATCAACACGCTTATGTCCGAAATCAACAACACACAAGACAACAAGACGGGTCGCCTTCAACGAGATCTACAAACGGAGCGCGACAAGCTTATCCACATGAGATTTATCAAAACTACGGTTACTCGGCGTATGGAAAGGAACAAGTGGCTTATGGTCACCCAGGATATGACCAGTCGCAAGCGTATCCAGGGGAACACATGGCTTATTCAAACAGTCATTACGGCTACCATTACCATGAGGGTGGACAGCACGAGCACGCTCATGGATACTACGCTGCTGAAAATCAAAAGAATGCTCACGGGAACGAATATGGAAAAAATGCATACTACGATGCAAGTGCTTATGGTGCCCCACAGAGTGGCTCAACGACAGGACCAGCTTACGGTCCGAGCAACGCCCAGGGAGCTGTGACTGGAGAGACATACGGCACCGGCGAATGTGCCGACGGCTATGGCTCCTTCCAGCAGTTCTACGAGGCGACGCACGCCGCGCCCGCCGCCGGCGACAACTCCAACTCGTCGTCTGATTTTCACTTCCTCAGCAACCTCGCAAATGACTTTGCACCGGAGTATTACACCATTTGAGATAAGGACTTCGCCGAGCAGGCGAGTGATCTGTTCGTTTAACGATGTTCAGCCCTTGAACATCCGTGACGTGTACATAAGCTTATGAACTCATAAATCTAATAAAGGTTACGGTGTTATGATGACAATTATTTGTCTATGGCGATTTTCACGATGGTATAATCACGTTTTTGTTATTTGTACGATTTAAATAAATAATGAAATATGATATTATAATTATGTCTAAGATATTATGTAACAAAATGTAAATATCAACTTCTAGCTTGTACTTTTAATAGAATAATTAAAAATGATTTTACTAATACATACTGAACGGATTAGGTGCTCTTAACTTTGACCACGAAACTGACAAGTAACATTAAACTGGCACATGTTATTAATATACAAATTATGATAATAATACAATTACATTGTACGATGTCATTATAAATACATGTATTAATACTTATCGTGTTATAAATTAAAATTATGACCATGAAAGGGTCGCGTCATGATCTCCCAGACATCACTATATATTTAATAGCGTATTTATCTGGCTTCCGACGTTGTTTACAATTATACGTACCTGCAGTAAAACTAGCCATTGTAATTTTCGAATTTCGCCCGCGTATTTAAACGTTTTTTCTCGTATGTAAACACCATTTCACGTGTTCATGTGCAAATTTCAAATTAACGTTTATTTCCAGATGTTTAGAAGTGGTTATCAAAATTAAGGAATAGTCGTTGCCTTATTTAGTTAATATCGTTTTGTGAGTACTAAGATATAATGTAGATAAATGAAAGTTAAGATAGTTTACTAAGCGACTATAATGTAGATACCAGCGCTATCTATCATTTTGGCCTATAAAATAAAATACTTTGATGTCGCATGTGTTCGTATTTTTTTAACAATTGTCCCACATTATTTATATTTACGTACCTAACATATAAATATTGTGTACAACAATTTTTATGCACGCTCTCCAAAGTCAATTTAAACATTAAAACTTAAGGGATGAAACACACGATGATCAAGTTCAACCAATTTTCGTAGTCACGGGCACAATCTGTTCGTGTGCCCCTCAAAACAAGACAGGCTGGAGGATAGCCGCGTAAGATTACAAAAATTTACACTTAGTCTAACTAATCTAACAGATGTAGTAGCTGGACCTCAGCTTAATCCTCCGGCGCCCTTCAGATGATAGGATATTAATAATAAATTTTACTTTTTAAAAAATGTAGGTTTTAATTTACATTTCTTTTAAAACTACCTAACACAGAAAACAATCCACAGCAGCTTCCAAATAGCGAAGCTAGTAATATTGTAATAATTTCTGTCAATCTAGACTAATAAAGATGTTAAGCTTATGCAGTGTATTTGCAGACACAGTATTATTTTATATATACCTGGCTGACTACTTATTAACTACTTCTTCATGTGTGCTTCCATAGAAATAAGCGATTTCCTCATCATAAGATCTAATTCTCTTAATTTTTTAATTTATAAAATGTATAGGCACATAAATCACAGAAGCTACTTTAAAAAAAGAAAAACTAAGGATGACATTAGTTCAGACAATCGTTAAAAGATGGCGCTGGTCCATTTTCCCAGAGTCATATTAATGTTTTTTTCTTGTTAAATATTCATTTATCTAACTGTCAAGGAAAAAGTTTATAATGGAACATACATAAATATACACCTACTGAACTTAAAGAAAACGACAGCAGGAAAGGCAAAAATATACAAGTAATTGTTAAACACTTTCAATAATTTATTTCTTGCATATTCAAACAAAGTATATTATACAAAATAGCAATAACTATACACTTTGTGATCATAAAGTTACAAATTGTGTTTGACAAATTCAATTGTTGAAGCACAGAAGACAATTGTCGTAAGTAGAATCAAATGTGCTGTTAGTTGCATTACTCTAGATAAATTTTAATATACACAAGTCACATTGCAAGTTTCGTTCATTTCTTTATACTCTGTTAATTTTCCTTAGTTCATTAAACAATAACTAACGATAAGAGTAAATAATAGAACAAATTACCTTGTCATGTTGCCTTTAGCACTATTAATACAACAAATGCACATAAAAACAAGGCATTAGCTTCAGATAAATAATGTTGAGGAATTGAACGGTTACGCAAGCAAATCTAGAAACAATATGTGAATTTAATGTTATGAGGTTGTGCCCTTCTGTGCCTGAGCCTGCATTTTCAACTCCATCATCAGGCAAATAGCCTCTCGCACTTTCGTTTTTTCTACACCTATCAACTGAATCTTTTCCATTTGTTCTGTCACAAACTGTACTTTCCTTTTAAAGTAATCTTTAGCACCTTCTATGTCCTGTAAAGATAAATATATATGTATACTTATATATATATGTATAGGCATAAACAATTTAGGGGTGTAGTAGTGCATCTATGTTCTTACCCTAAGACTTTATCAGCCGACCCTTTAATGGGGGATAGAGGCAACGATCAAAAAGGTTAGATTGCAGGCGTATTACCATCTCTCACCAGTGGCTCCAAGTAGCTGTAGTACACTCAGCGGCCACACCCCAGTAAACAGCATCGGCTCGTGGGCTAAGCCTGATTGAGGTGGACCTGCCCAACAGGTCTATATGCGGTCTCCACCCGCATATGTATATGAAACCTATCTTGGCGGGAAAGGCAACTCACAGCAGATATGCAACGAATCTGGCGCACCCGGCGGGATAGCAAGGCACGGTGGAAGACCTAGGGCGACGGTAGATGACATATAGTTACCGTCCGTACCTTATACACATCATCCGTACATTATACACATCATCCGTACCTTCTACAGTCGTATCGGTTCTCCGTTCCACTGGGCCAGGAAGAGGAGGACGAGTTAGTGCACCTGCGTTCGCGCGTACGCTTGTGCACTGGAATATTTCCTGCGCATCTGACTGCTTTTTTAGTAGTACTATCTACTTACTTTCTGAGCATAATATCCGGTGCCAATGTCAATGATAACATTGTCAGTGTCCGCTAGAGTTCCTGGCACGTACATTGATCCAGTGAGAGGTACTAGAATTGTCTTGCCCTGAGTGTCTGCGGTAATCTTTTCTACACTCTCTCCTGAATCCGAAAATTTGTTTTGAGCCATTTTGAGGGTTTGCAAAGAATCTTGAAAAACGTGCATTTCCTGGAAACGTGAACGTAAAACACGCGACAATATTTTAGATTACATAACTAAATTATAACAAGTTATAACTTACTTGATCTAATTGCTGCTTTAACTGAGCCAACTGGTGTAGATTTAATTTAGAGAGATCGATTTGGTGCATGCCTGGAGCCGGTGCAGTTGAAACAGACGCCATATCTTTGAAATTTGTTATATTTATATATTTCAATTGAATATAAGTTCAAAATAAGATCTATTTGTTCTCATTAATAAAGCATAATTTGTAACCTCAATTTCAGTAGCCTTGCTTAGCATAACAATTTTATCTGAAATTCTGAAGTTAGTGAACAAAGGGAACCTGCGACAGATAAAATATTGTAGATTAAAAATACCTTTCATCAAACCTTTGATTATTCTTTCTGCCAAATGTTATCAAGAAAATCTTGTACTTAATCTTGTAAGTACCTAAGTGCGTATACACATACAAAAATAAATATTACAATTGATTTGATTATTTATAAGCTTATGTAAAAACATTAAATCGAATTATGAACTAAAATAGAGAATTAAACACAGTTATGCGTCAAAGAATAAACTATAATGTCGATTCGATCGTCAAATCCTCAATGCAATGCATTCACTCGCAATTCGCAATGGCAACATTAAGTGATCGACGGAAAGTATCCAAGTTCGTTTTATCATTTTCACTATTGAAATAATAACTTAGAACACCCGTACTTTAATTAGTAAGTCGTTGTACTCAATTGAAAATCTAAGTACTTGCAGTTGAAAAGAACAAATTTGTGTAATAATTTATATTGTAAATATAACCTTAAAAAGAAATGTCGGTCAATACAATCGAGTCAATCCAGGATTTTTATTACTTCATAAAGTAAGTATAAACTGCTTCTTATCCATTAATTTTAAATTTACTTTACGTAAGCCTAGATCTAGAGTATTGGCAATGAAATATAACTATTAATTTAAACAGAAACTATTTTTTCTACATAATGAGTAGCAAATAAAATGTTCCAGGATAAATATGTGATAATTTCAAATAAAATCATATTAACTGCGTACTACCAATATACCGGAACATTTAATTACATCAGTGCAAACGTCTTAAGAACTAAGATTAGAGAATGTTATATAAGAATCATGAGAAATAATTGTAGTATTATTACAGTACTGTGAAGAGTATTTTTAATTATTTTACCCAAAGGTGACAGCAACAAACCGTAACGATAAGTAATAAAATAATTGGCAAATACAAATCATATGTTGTATATCTTTTACTTTCATTATTATACATATATAACTACAGTGAATTTTCAAAATACGATTAATGTTAGATTCCTATGACTATTTTAGTTTACAAAATATGCATTGAATTTACTTATTTCAGGGAGCCCACCCTTACTACATTACATTTCTCAGCGGAGTGGGCAGCACAGTGTGGCCAAGTTACAGATGTCCTTACTGAACTATTTAAAATAGCAGAAATACAAAGCAGTGGTAGCAAATTTGGTGTTTGTGATGCTGAAAAATTGTCAGAAATCTCAATGAAATATAAGGTAAGGTCATGTCATGTAAAAATGTCACTAAATGTTTTTGTATATAGTTTGACAATTAAATATGAATTTCTTTTAAACTGGTATTAATTAAACTAAGAGTAATTAAGTTTTATTAACTTAATTTGATCAAAGAATAATGAAAAATTGCACCTGTAGTCCTCAAACTGTGACTGCCTCATTGTGTTAGTGTAACTGCCGATTGGGAGGTCCTGAGTTCAATTCCCAAGTCAGGCACTACAAAAATTTTCTAATTTAGATTTTCTAATAGTGATTTGGAGTCTTGATATGTGCTCGGGGTATAGCAGTAGGCTTACCACGAATTTCATAGTGGGACATAAATATAACTGGTGATATGTGGGAGTGTTCTACATTCATCTGCCTACCTCTACGGGGATTACAAGAATGATGTTAGGTTTAGTCTTCAGAGGTAGGCAAAAAAGGGTAGTCCACTTGCATATTTCCCCTGTTACATTTATGTTCCACCATGGAATAGGTAGTGACACTATTCCCGTAAACCAGGAACAATTCAAGACTCAGACCCACTGCTACAAATTTTAACTAGAAAATCTAAATTAGATAGATCCTATATTATCCAACCCGAGACTCAAACCTAGAACCTATCAAATTGCAGTCCCGCTTGCAGTCACTTGATCAACAAGGTAGTCAAGAATAACAATTACTTATAAACTCTAAGATTGTTAATTATATACTCTATGATATTAAATATAAGTATGTGTAATTGAATATTTATTTGACTATTGTGACATATGGATAAGTGTATAATTTTAAGTATTAAAATATGTAGATACCTACCCATAAATTTCGTCTTCACTTAAGTTAGCTGAGACAAAATGTCAATAATTATGAAGCCCAATTTTCATGATCATAGATCAGAGTAAATAAATTAACATTTTTGGTTTTTTTTTACTAATATTTGTTGTTACAATATGTTCCAGGTAGATTCGGTTCCTACTGTAATACTATTTAAGAATGGAGCACCTGTAGACAGAGTGGATGGAGCAGATATAGCACAGATTACCGCTAAAGTGAAGTCACATAGCCTTGGCAAAGTAAGTGCAGACATCCCCGCCAAGCAACCATTAGAGGAAAGGCTGAAGGCACTCATCAACAAGCACACCATCATGGTATTTATGAAAGGCACCAGAGATGCTCCACGATGTGGATTCAGCAAGACCCTCATTCAAATCCTGAATGGAATTGGGTTAGTTTAAATATAAAAAAAAATTGTGTTACAAAGCAGATCATCATTGTCATTATCAGCTTGTGTAAGTCCCCTACTGTTGGAGATAGCAAAAGGCCATTTCTCACACTACTTATGCTTCTGGTTATATAGCAATGTAGTACCAGTAGTTTGTAATAATCATTTATTAAAGCCTAATAGACAAGGGCAGATTTTTGAACTGTCCGTCATGGATAATAAATCAAAAAATTGGAAAAAAATTAGTAATTTTTGGACTTGTATTAATAGTATTTATACACCACTAATACATTTACCAGTTGTTTTGGCGTCAAGGTGGAGGACACAATACATCCTCTGACCACATGCCGTAGTACTAGTGTAGTGTAACAATCTAAGACATCTGGTGCTGACAGATGGAAAGGCCTCAGCTAAAATCATGCCCTACTGGCAGGAGCATAAACAGTGTGAAAAGCCATGCTCCGTGATCCCAATCCTGCATGCCTCGCATGGAGATTATTGGAAAGAACACACATGGGAGGTTTTACCCGCAGTAGTCTTGACAGAGGATGGTTAGATTTGTGTTCATATAAATTTCCACATAATAATTTAAGGATTGTTCAATTTTTTATTGTAGAAAATTGACGAGTATTATTTATAATACGTATTTATTAAGCTATTATTGGCTGCCTCGTTGGTCATGTTGGTTGCATGTGCAACTGCTCATCGGGAGGTCCTGGGTTCAATTTCCGGATCGGGCACTACTAAATTTTTTCTCAATTAGATTTTCTAGTAGTGGCTAGGCGTCTGGATATGTACCCAGTGGATGGCAATAGGCTCACAACCTAATGCATAGTGGCACATAAAGATAACTGGTGAAACCGGAGTGTTCTACAGTCCTCTGCATACCTCTTCAGGTATAACAGGCGCGATATTAAGTTTACATATTAAGCTAATTGTGATCTTGTTTTACATATATTACAAGGCTCCAAAAGTGTTAGTAATTCTCCAGTTTCTTGCAAACACAGTTGTGGATTTCTTTCTTTAGAAACTATGCACATTTGACTTAAGGACTACATTAAAATCTATAATGTGAACTTTATCAAAATAGATGTTTGTATGACACATTTATAGCCTGTATTAGTAAAATGTTACTCAAATTTGAAGAGCACACATTTAGTTATCACATGACCTTAAGATCTCCAAAATCCAAATCACCTTTGGCAGCTTATTTATCAGTATATAACTATATGTGCCTAATATATATGAACTTTCAGGGCCCAGTATGACACCTTTGACATCCTAACAGATGAAGAAGTTCGCCAGGGATTAAAAGAATACTCTGATTGGCCCACATATCCTCAATTGTATGTGAAAGGAGAACTTATTGGTGGATTAGATATAATAAAGGAAATGCAGGGCAATGGGGAGTTACAATCTGCACTTAATGTCTAGGTAGTTATAAAATTCTATGGTTGAGATTTATTTATTGAAATAAATTTTTGGGTATAAAATTTTGTGTTTCTTTAAACCAACAACTATGTTTTTAACTCTGCTCAAACTCTCTTTTAACGGTGCAGTACCACATTGAAATTGATAAGGCAATTTCTTCAAGGCAACAAATCAAGTGTGTTTAAAAGACTATTATCTACCTAGTTGGAAATCAATTTTGTTAAATGTAAACACTACTATGATTTTCCTTCCATACATTAAGGAAATATTACTTTGTTGGAAAAGGAAAAATTGACAAACCTTAGAACATATTCTACGTATGTTCAAAATCTATTTATGTACCTATATGTGAATTCTTGAATTGAAGTAGTCTAAACCTGCATTATATTACAACTAAACACCAAAAGATATTTGAGAGTTGACAATCAGCTTGGTTTTGACATTGAAAATAAAGTTTTTGACATATTGACGTACACAATTTCAACGTTCACATGACTACTTTTTGCTCGAGCTTGTTGTGATTGCCAAATATTTGTTTCTAAAACAATAAAATCGTGTAAACATGGATGCCGCACATAGTTTCAATCCTAGTAAGTATATCATTATACAATGCAAAGTCCAAATAAGATTGTTTATGTTCGTAACACAATACATTTCCGTTAATCAGAAATAATGAGCAAGCCACGCACAGCTGGTGATGGAATGGAATCTGAGGAGAAAATAGCCGAAGTGCCCCAGAAATTAGAACTGAAATCCATATTGAAGCCACCTTCTAAAGAGACCATAGAACCTGGCCGCCTCGTTCAAATTTATCCCTCTAAAATATATACCAAAGAGAAAAAGAGTTCACATATATATTCTAAGAGTCCGAAATTTGTGCCTTATGAACCATATGCTGGTGCAGTTAAACCAATGACACCTAGAGTTCCTTCTAAGGGATCTAAGAAGTCCCGAAATAACATGGACATAAATACACTAATATCTCAAATGTCACAAATGGATACAAATTTAAATGAGTTCCGACCAAGACCAAAATTATCATCAATTGGAGATAAGTCAACAGATTCCGATAAATCTGTCGTAGACAGTGAACTGCGGGAAGAACTTGACACTCTTAGAAAGGAAAATGAAACCTTAAAGGAACAACTCAAGCAACAAGCTCAGGTATAAACTATTATCAATATTCATGTGCTTGAATTTTATTTGTCTGGACTGTAACCTTTTATGTCAGAACCTCATATACAAATTAGAAAAGTTTCAAAGTTGACTATCATTATACATTGCTATTAATTATAGCTTCTCGAAGTTATTTAATGTATTGCCCAAGTAAAGCATTGATTCATTTGTAGAGCCTCCAGTATTTACTTTATTTTAAATATATTGAGTGGGTCACATGACTTACATCCCTTTTCAAAGTTAAAACTTACACCCTTATAATATGACCCATTACCACCGTCTTGAAAGACTCCAGTGCCTACAAGCATATAAACCACGTATAAACCAGATTGTGAATGACAGACAGATAGATAAGACAAAGATTGATCAACGACCTAAAAGAATTGCTATCATCAGAGATTGGCAATTTCATGTGTGCATTCACTGAAGTTTGAAACTGAATTAGCACAAGTTTCTTGTGATTTATCTCTGTTCATGGGCAGTGGTAATGGGGTACAATTGCATCCTCTAGTCCGGAAAAAAAGTACATAGAAAAAATAATACCTGACTGAACCAAAAAGAAAATAATGCTTTTTGAATTATGTACAAATATACATATATGTAATGGTTTAGAAAAAGTACTTAATACTCGCAACTCTGTTATCCACATGCTATACATGTATAGTTCTATATTTTATATTAGTTAATAGTATTTGTAAATGCAGATGCACCCTCCTGAAAAAAAACCAGATGTCGCCCAGGTCTCTGTGGCAATTATTATATTATTAAAAAAATTGTAATATACCATAATTCTGTCCATTAATCTTAAAGCAAGTATCGAAGGATGTTGTGGTGTTACATCCTTAACTAAATATTAGTTACTGTCACCATCAAAAGAATGTTTGTTTAATCTTCCAGGGTATTACAATGTATATTGGTTAAGATCTTTATTTTGAATACATCAGTCTGGCTGTATAAGACTAGATCTACCTCATATCCATGTACTTAGATTGCTTAAGATGTGATGCTTAATTGTAAATTGGTAATATACAAACATACTATTATATGAGTTTAATTGTTATCTAAAAATAATGTTATCATTTGTATTTTTCAATATCGAACAAATTTTTTTTTAAAGCAGATTTTTTACAGGTAAACAAGGAACTGAAAACAATGTTAGTTGCATCCATGGGTGAAGACCTCGAGACGCAAGTACAGTCATTGAATGAAGACAAAAAACACTTAGCAACTGCCTTGCTCAATTCTGCTCAACATTTATCAACACACCAGGTAATAATATGTATTTTTAAATTTTATTTATGACAGGTTTGTCCA
>DWDU01003583.1:0-11465 GCA_018245575.1 Jemadia suekentonmiller
TAATAATGTATATTAAGTCACTTACAATTTAAATTTATTATGGTCGAATTTCGACCACGGGCGACCACTAGTTACTAATAATATACATATTTCATATTGCGAGTATCAGTAAAATATTTCATTTTATCAGCTTTCTAACATTCATTGTGAAAAACCAATCATTACGCTCCAAATAAAGGCGACTTTTACGGTTCAATGAACTAATACAATGAGACCGCGATGGTGAACGAAAAAATGATTTATTAAAGAGCGTACGTGCAGGTCCCAGAACGCAAACACGAGGTGTAGTTTTTACTGATCATTATTCGAATAGAAATCTCAAGGTTTTAGCTTTTATATCCACCAGTATTGATCGGTATGTCTTCCCTTTCCACCTATTTCTGCTGAAAAGCATTGAAACCAGCGATCTTGTTAGTCTGTATCGAGAATACAGATGACAAACGTACTAAGGCGTTCCAAAAGGTAACAAATTTGTTACCAAATTCAATGAAATATTTCTACATTTTTCATTTCAGCGTACACAGATTGCAAGTCTTTTGTTGTGATTACGACAAAAAATGCACACAAATCGTACACAAATTCTGATCGACATTAATGCAAAATGACTCCATGGGTTTCCTGATAAACTTTATGAAACTAAAAATAAACTTTAAAGGGATTTGGATACAACTGATGTCTATTTTACAAATAATTGATCCTTTGGAATATACAAGCCAAACAAAGCGCTAACAATGGAAACGTGGTGGTGTATAGTAATCAATCTCGCAAGTGGAAGAGCATCGGAAGCGATTTGCCCCTCAATGATTGAGTGTCAGATTGATTGCTAGTGACAAAATTTTCATGAGTGACTTTCGGAGAACGCTTTAACAGTCGAATGAGACAGTTAATATTAATTAATACTGAAAATGATTGTTATAGTATAATATATTATGATTATACAGTAACATAAAATAATATAGTGGCAAAAATTTTCAATTGTTTTCGTGCTTTTTACTTTTCATACTCTCAGTCCGCGGACAGTCAAATCAGTCAAACCCAAACTTCATCTGTTCTTAAATAATTTTTCAAAGGACGGTTAGTCGTCAACTCTTGTTAAACTTGTGAACTCAACTGTGAAAATTAGGGTTTGGGTAAAATAAAGTAAATGCTGACTGGATAAGTCATAATGTGTTTTGGATAGGAGTACTCTCGGTGTGTCAAGAAGACGCCACTGCTCTCTTTTCTTAATTTATCTTTTCTATCTTAATTTTTTTTCATGCCAATCAACATTCAACAATCATCAACAACATCAACATTTTGCTGTCTAGATAAAATATACGTACAAGTTTAATTGGACTTTTGTGGAGTTTTAGTACGCGCCCAAGGACAACATACCAGGTATACTCGTGCCTGTAAGCTTACCACAATGAATTAATTATTTGTGGTTGGTGCTAACACGGCATGCAAACATTTTAACCTTACACGATATTATAAGTTGCGCTTCAAATCGACGACAATGGATAACAAGTAAAATTTCACACTAACAATAGAATCTTGTTTTTGAATATTTTGTACAGTTAGATGACTGGCACTTTTTGTCGTGGTAAAATTTTGAAATGAGCCAATCTAAATAAGAAAAAGGGGAAATTATAACAATTTTGGTATCAGATTTAATGTTGAAACGATTTTATCTCCATTTTAAGTACAATAATTACTCATAGGGTTACTTTTTAGCGAGAGGAAAATATGTTGGAATATGTTCCGCTAAATTGTAAGGAAATTACTGATACGCTCATATGTTCTAGGGATCTGATTGGTGAATTGACTAGCAAAAAGACCACCTCCATAGGTAGGTACGAGAGTTAACCGCAATAAGTGTAAACACAAACTATTTAAAATTCTTATATAACATGCACACTGGTGAGAAAATCCGTATGATACATTAACAAAAATAGTCATATATGTAAATACCGTTTTGTAGCTTATTGATACATAACGACAATGCTTGATGAAACGCAAGAATCACTATGACCGGATAAAGTCTGTTATCGCTGAACTCCGCAATTATATTTCACCATCGACACCCGCAGTTTAAATTCCTGTTTATTGGCGAAGTTTTATTTTATCAGACTTTGACTATCGAGGTACATTGAGGGTGTTGTCAAATGAGACACGTCTCCTATGACTGAGTACAGCGTGTTTGTGAAGTACCTACATAGAATTTGTTTAGCTGAATTTGATAAATATACAGATTAAATTTGTTACTTCATTCAGCACTGACAAGCGTCTTGCTAATGAAACATCCGTTGACGCAGATAAAGTTTATGATCTGCGTAATGTGTCGAGGGGTTGGTGATAAGTAATTGACTTTTTATGTAATAATATATTATGTGTTATGCACATGCTATTTTGTGATGCGTATGTGATATGGGCAACGGGCAGCATGTTTAAATAATACAATGATTTTCCTCGGATAATGGATCATCTACATAATCGTGTTCACTTCGGTTGAGAGTTAATAGTACACATGCATTATTGATGGCAGGAGAATAGATGTATGGGGATGTAATTGCCTTTATATGTGTGGGTCATTATGAATTGTGTACTATATACAGGAACTAGGGTAAAACACACGTGGTGAACATAACATTTTCGGTGCTATCGTAATTTTCATACTTTTTTCATGTAGGAACTCTTCAAGTTATGTGAATAAATAGAAACTTTATCTCGCCACGTCAGATGAACGCAATACGTACATTTTTGTCGCTTTCGTTTTCTAGTGGTTGATTTTATTAAAAATAAAATTTCAAAAGCACACGCCAAATTTAAATATATTATTGAATAACATAATTGCACGTGAACACATTTAACCCGAGGAGCGACGAGCGGGTTAGCTGTCTGCGTACATGTCACGACGTTTTATGGAGAACTAACAGGCGTGATTGTTTCTCGTGATAATTTCCTTCACTATTTTAAAAAGTTAATTTTATTCTTCCAAACGCACAATGACGAATTTATGAAACGTAATATGCTAAGCTTTCGCTTTCGACGTTTATTTTTAGATTCTTCCTCTTTCATTCCTGTTCTGTCTTTTCTCCGTAACATTTTAATAGTGTGTTTATAAACCGAGGACTTGGTTTTTCTGTTTCCGTACCATAAAGAACTGCTAGAAGTTAGATCTGTTTATTTTTGGAAACTGCAGAAATGTGTTTAAGATTTTACAAATGTAACAGGAACTATTTTAAAATTTATTTTCCCATCATATATGAACGTCACGCCACATATTAAAAAACAGCACATACTCGTATTATAGGAAAAAAGATATTTTCAGAATCCATACCAGTTAAAATGTTTTCTCTCAATTTTGATAAACCAGCAAAAAGTAATTGGATTGTTGGCGAATGCGGTTTGTGATTGAAAACGATGAATCAAATATAAAAATACACATAGCCATTACACATACAGCTTTCAGGATATACATATGTGTTTCGTCAATATCATACAATTTTTATATTATGTCACAAATTAATTAATAACAATATTAATACGTTCAGAGAAAGTCTATACTAGTTATTACATATGTACAATGAACGCAAGCACGTAGTCGTATATAGCTATATAACATTTCGCGACGTGCACATCAACCGAATACATAATTATATTTACTAAGTCAGCAAATCGTATCGTATGTTTTACGGCCACTTCTTTAATATTATAGTACCATACTAGGTCGCTCATGGTATAGGCACAGGGCACCGATGACAAAATACGATTATTTTAATATTCTAAACGAATTGACATGCTCCTGGTACATTCATTTCCCTATTCATACACACACTCAGTCTTGTCATTACTCAATACAAGCATATTTAATTTTACGTGAAAACAAATTTATTTATTTCAACAAATTTATTTTATTCTGTAACAAGTCAGTTACAATAGAAATTAATAGGTCCAATTGATTACAACTCAACTGTACATTAATCGGGGTTCCATTAATGATAATCAATTCGATACAACGCATTATAAGTTTAATTAAAATGCTAATAAAATTGTCGATATTGAACAGGTTGCCTGACAAAATACACTATTTTACATAGTTCATTTTGTGTTATCGTCAATATCAAAAAGTAATTGAGCTATAAATAAAACAACGCCGTGTCGAATAAAGTCGGCGGTACTTGGTACATATTTGGGTATCCGAACAGTTGGTCTCTCTTCACAATTCAGTACAACGATTTTCGCATGTCGGACTCCTGTATTTTGGAAAAATTCGGCTTTTGTTACAAATAACCAATTAGATGTATTTAATAGCGCGTTGTAACACTTATTGTTCTCTTTTATTTATTGTTATGCGCTCACTTTTATCATTGGCTCACTGACTCATTGTTATTTTCAACTGTGTTAAAGATTCATCGAACAGCTGGCTTTAACATGTATGTTATGAAAGAGGCAAATCTAAGCCGTTCATTTTCTACGTATGGAACGAAAAATTTCTACTGTAATTGTATTGTATTGTATTCAAGTCTTGCTAAAATAAAGGTAGGAAAATTGAGAATGCTTACGTTATAAATATTACTTGATCAAATTGAGTCGAAGCTACCGAATCTAGATTTCGTCCATAAGGTTTATTTTTGTTCTGGAGATTCGGGAAAATCTAGGTACATAGAACGTCTGCAATCCCGGACAAGTTGTCTTCACGGTAAATATTCGTATTTGTTGAATACTCGACGGGCGCCAAGCGGACGAGAATCTGCTTTATTTGAATAATTTGATTAAGCCGACCCGCGATGTCAGAATCCAAACGTAGATGACCTTTAAGGCATTACAATAAGGCTCGTTATTGTGTACGGGATTTTAAAATAAATGCTTCCATCGATCGAGGAGACAAGCTGATTGCGGTCTATTTATTTATACTGAGCCCCACTTGAGAGCTTGGCTTCGGTTTTATTATGGAAAAGATTAAGACGACCACAGCTTACTGTTAAGAGCTGAAATAAAATTCAATTCAGCGTGAATTTTCATTTCTTTAGCAAACAAATATTTTAGGTTTTACAATTGAAGCTATACAAATGATACTTTCTTTGCAAACACTGTTCTACTAACTTAAAAATACCGAGACACTAAAAGACAAGTTAAAACTTTGTGGCTAAACTTGCCTTCGAGTAGTTGAGCCTTGATTTAATCCTTAGTACCCCAGTATTGATCTCTTATTAAGAAGTCAGAGACCTACGGGGTCTTCAAGCTGTGACCTGGAGCACCGCAGTCATTCCTTGAAAATGGTAGTAGTGTGGTTATGATATTGATTAATGATATTTCTCTTCTATAAGAAATTTATAACCACCCTAAGGTCATTTAATAAGTTTATATATTATAATCATACATAGCTCATTCGTCACTAGTGCCAACTTATTTAAGAATTGTTCATATCTGTACTTAATCGATTTCTAAAACTTTTCCGGTCTGTCACCGTAATAAAGGTGTTTAAAAAAGAGCATTGTTCTGATAACACTGATTAATTCATCTTTTTACCGAATGCTAGCATTTTTTCTTTTTTAAGCTGTCACCGGGAAAAAGAACTGAAATTACCTGCCCTCCCCACCTTTTATCGATTTCTGTTATACCCAGACAAGCATTAAACATCCCTCTGATGTTTATGCGTTCTGCAATCTTCCTGCCATTGTCTTGGCGAGAGGATGATGGTCTCATTACAAGCGTGTGTCGTTCCCTCCCTGTTCCTATGTTGCTGGGGCGACGGTCGAACCTACTCCTTTGCAGACGGGAACATTTACACCTAATGCACATTCTAACTCAGTATAGTCAGAACGACACCGTAAGTAAATATTTATTGAATATACGAGTGCATACGTTCGTTGTATTTTTGCAGATAAATTCCGCCTCTCAAACGCCAACATGTGCTATTTGCTCACTTTTATTTCAACAAGTTTCATCGTGGTACAAAATATCAATAATATAATTTCGAGAAATGAGTAGATATATACCTACTTATTTCTCATCATCCTCGTCATAATGATTCGTATTTACATTGTTACACCAATTGAAGTTAAAAGAAAGGTGTACCGAGGTGTTTAATAGAATGAGTGGGATTTGCTGATACTTCCAAGCTATAGATAACAAATCCCTCATCACGGCATGGAATTGAAATGCTATCATCATTTGTAAGACCTCATAAGGAAAATGTTGATATACAATTTAACCCGTTAATCGGCAGAGGGATTTATTTGTGTTTATTTCGCTTCTGTCGCTATTCGTCTCTTCGTCGTATATCCGACAAATGACTTTGTATAATGTGATTTTTCTTACAATATATTTTTTTATAGTTATTCTACCTTTGAATGTTTTGTGTCAGGAGAGATTTAACGTCAAACTATATTTTAGTTTCATAAAATTTCTAAATAACGAAAAGCCTTAAAAGTACCTTCATAGATTTTATTTTAGAGTGAATTATTTATTAGTAGGCTGCTGCCCATTTCGATAATTGTATTATTAAGTCAGCTATCGAATAAGACACCTTACTTAAGATAATTATACATTTAAAGTAAATTTGAACCACACAAGAATATTTGATGGCTTTGCATTTGTATGTTTTATTTATATAAAAATGGATATCTCCAATATTAGGTTACACGAATTGATTATCAATTTGTAGATTGAATAATGATGACGTCGAGTATAAACACTAGAAATGCACAAGTATGGAGCTTTTGTTATAAGTCGATTTGTGAGTAAGTACTGTATTGGGTACAAGTGATGTGAACCCCGTATTTCGCTAATACCGACAAGCGTTACTTTTTATCTTACCATTCCACCTAATAATTTTAAAACCCATATTACTAAAAATCACATGCATTATGGAGAGAGTAACGAGAACCAAAAATATGTTATTCGTAATCCGGAAATATATGGACATACTTAAAAAATAACCAAGTATAAGTACGAAAATACCATCCATTTTGAGTTTGCACATAATAAAAAACAATCCGTCTACCACACTTCCACGTCTTTAAATACATGTGTCGATTTATGTGTCAAGCTTCATTGTAATCGAAATGTCACCACCCACGATAAATCACCCACGTCGTTGTTAAATGTAAAATAAAGGTCGGGTGGTAAATTTTGAAAAAAATTTTGAATTAGTCTAATACCGCTAATGGCTTTCTAAGTATCAAAACCAAACCGCATGAACTTTGTGATTTATGGTATACCGCGACACCTTAACGCTCTATACAAGCGCCTGATTATCTCACCAGTATAAGGCGCAAGATACTTAAAATTAAACCTCCGGGTTATAAAAATTCACAGGTGATAAACGTACCTCATAATCATCAGCCTTTCTCAGACCACTGCTGAACATAATTATCTCCGCAGGGTTTTCGCCTATTCCCCACGCTAGACATGCGGGTGGGGGATCGCAAAGAACAGCTTTGCCTTAACCTCGATCCATGTAAGTGGATCTATCTATATACAATGTAACACCACAACCATAATTCGCGAAGATATAGACAGACGTGTGTAGTATTCTTCCGCGTTTGACCACTTACGTTGACATCCCCTCACCACTATGGTGGTGACTGTGGTGACCCTATTGCCATGCATCAGGCACATATCCAGACTCTAAACCACTACTAGAAAATCTAAGTTAGCAAAATCCAATAGTGCTCGACCCAGGATTTGAACTCAGTACCTGTCTATCGGCAGTCGAAACACCTAGAAAATCATCAATTAAGAAACAAAAGGAAAACCGAAATGGTTCTGCCGTTCCAAACTAAAACACTGCAAGACCTTTCCGTAAAACAAAACAGAAAACACAAAACAAAAAAGAAAACAAATACACAGACAATGCCACCGGACCTACCATAACAGCGGAGCACAAGGAAAACTCCGTTCCGCTATCAAATATATCTCACTTCATAAACTTCTAATCAGGGTACGATATGCAGCACAAGTTCAACAACGTCGCAGAAATATATTCAATCGTAAACGCGCACACAAAAAGTGCAAAATTGATTGCACGTACAACTGTCGAAAAGCGAAGTCGTCGACCCGTGTGGAGTAGGGGGGGGTGGGCGTGTCCACCGGTGTCTGCAAAAGTGTTATTTATAAAACGGCATCGATCGAGGCCGGACGTCTGTTAGCGCGCTCACTAATTAGCAACGTCCGATATTTATTTTTAATGCGTCATTTCCTTCCCTTGTCGCTACGGTGCCATATCGTCTCTTTATTTTAAGATGGGTATCGGTCTCGATGATTTATTTGTGAATGAAAAAGGTGTCTATGATTGATGGTCGTCGTTTCGGTCTTGCCGGATTCGTTATAATAATAGATTTTTCATTCTCGGAATAAAAATCAGGCGTATCTCTATGAAAAATATATACCTACTACAGTTGACACGAATTCTTTCAATATAAAAATTGTTATGTACTCGTGTATCTATTTTTTGTTTACATTATTCTATAGATATACAAAATATCTCAGATTCATTGAAATGTCAATACAGTTATGGTTTGACGTTTCTAAATTTATACACTTTGTAATAGGGCACCAAAAGACTGATCCTACCCTAATCAACTTAAAAAAAGTAAATTAAAGTAAGTATAAAATTTTTAAAGCCTATTCTACTGATGGAAAACTCACGTGTAGTCATTTAATGCAGTTCCATTAAACACAATTAGTACGGTAAGAACTTTTATTTAAGGTGACATTAAACAAAATGTAATTGGATAGTAAAATAATACTATGGCACAAACCCTTACACTAAACACATCCATGGCAATAAATTTTTATTTCTACCCTAATCCACAATAGGGGAAATGCCCATTATCATTACTAAGCGAATTACCACTACTAAGTTTCATATAAAAACAACGCCAACATCGCAACAAAATTCCTGAACGGGGGGTCTAGATAAAACAAAGTAATATTTGTTCTTCACCACACCTTGATGTATATGTTTCGCAAACATCAAAATCAGTTCAACAGTTAAATCTTGAAAACGTACCAGACTTAAACACATAATTACTATCTTCAATTTTATGTCAAGTCTGTAAGGATGGAGATATGTGACGCTCCATGCTCTCTGCCTACCCGGATAGGAACTGAATATAAGAATAATTATTATTATAAATCCAAAGGTGAGAATTAGGCAAAGGAATAACGATGAAATTACAAAACATACAAACAAAATTCCAACTATTTTAAATGGAATTTCATAGCTGAGCACACAGTAGGTGCCGCTGATCTTCGTGCCTCTTGCCGCTTGTCGCCTTCCGTACACGTACACAGTAATATACCTAGCCCAAAGATATTATGCAAATATTTACCTGAGAATGCCTAACCGACTCCACACGCGAACATTTTAGCGAACACCGTATGCGGTGTGCAAGTGATGAGCGATTGGATACTTTTACGGGTCACATTACAAATAATTTGCTTAAATTCTGAAATCGTGAATTCACGACGTAAAAATAAAACGTAATTGCACTGTTTAATTTTTAAATGATCGGAACCGTGTTTTATTTCATTTTAATACCAAGTTCTGAAGGTGGAAATTTTTATTCCAATCAATCTATTACGATTGAAACTTGAAAGTTAGAAGTACTAAATAGAGATGTAATTAAATCAATATTATCTACTCTACAGTTTGAATTTAAAACGTACAAAAGCATCCAAATCTATACGTACATATATGTTAACTAATTATAACACGTAACATCACGCCTATATCCCTGAAGAGGTAAGGAGAGGAATGTAGTACACTCCCACGTTTCACCAGTTACGTTTAAGTCCCACTATGGAATAGGTAGTGAGCCTATTGCCACGCACCAGGCACAAATCCAGACTCCGAGTCACTACTAGAAAATCTAAATTAGAAATATTCTATAGTGCCCGAGCCGGGAATCAAACCCAGGCCCTCCCGATCAGCAGTCGCGCTTGCAAACAATACGACCAACGAGGCAGTCTTATTATAACACGAAAATATAATAAAGGCTTAGGATAGAACCCTGTGAAACACCTGAAACAAAACATTTTCTCATTCCTATAAGTAACCTAAATTATAATGTTAACATCCACTATTCAGTAATCTCCATAGTATTATTTTTAAAACACAAACATTACCTAACTTTTAAGAAAGATGACTAATAGACAAGTCAAAAGCTTCTAACTCGTTCCATCGCTGAACAAACTGCGCTCGCGTCAGGTGCTCGTCATCTCGTCTGTCTGTAACCCAATAACGAGGGACGCGCGACCATCCGGAAACATCGGCCGCGACCGACTCCGATCACTCGTCGCCTGTATCTAATTTAGCCGATAAACATTCAGGGTTCAATGATTTCAGCATAACAGCAAACGAACAAGGCATAAGAGCAAATTCGGTTAAAAATGTGAGAGATAGGTACTATGGTAACGTTTATTTACTTTACTTGACGTGATTAGAATGAAATAATGAAAGGTGATAGAGAAAAATGTAAGTATAAAAGGAAGAAGTACGATAGTTAAAAAAGGACGCGAGGAATAAAATGAGAGTACAAAATGGCCGAGGTACATTGCAGACATTACTGAAAATGATATGAAGACTTTTATTATTCAATAGGCTCACCACCTATTCCATAGTGGGACGTAAACGTAACTGATGAAACGTGGGAGTGTTCTACACTCCTCTGCCTACCTCTTTGGGGATTACAGGCGTGATGATACGTGTAATTTTTTTATTTTTTTGGGGTAATTTAAAATATCAAAAATGTTTACTACATCTGTAAGATTTAACTAAAATTGATAAATACTATCTTGAGATGCCATATTTCCTTTGAATACTAACAAATATGCAGCGGAGGACACAGAAACACTTTTATTTGATTAGAATAATGCGAGAAAACTACAATCTATGCATAAAACATTACAATAGGCCAATGACGGACCAGGTGCGTCATCCTTTAGCCAGGCCCACGACGCACGTGGCGCGTCATCAACCAATGTATGGAGCCTGGTATGATGTTCATGAAAATGAAGGTTGCAATGAATCGGTTAATAATGACAATAGTCATGATTTTGAAAATTGATGACTGATTTTGAAAACTGTTCTATGATGTTTGGAAGTATTTCTTCTTTGCCAAAAATATTCTATATTTGTAAAAAATAAAGATTTCATGTATAAACATTGCCTTTTAAAATTAACATTTAACATTCCTAAATTCTGTTAGATTAAAGTCTTTGTTTGATGCAAGAAACGCTCATAGCATCAACAAATCGATTCTTGGCAAATTATTGCTATTTGCCTTAGTAAACTCTGGTTCCGTGTCTAAAGATTGGCCTCTATATTTCGAAATTAAGCAATTAAACGTATGAAAGTACAACTTATTTGATAAAAATTGTGCAGATTCTCTGAGTTCCAACGAAACCATCAATGTTTGCACACTCGTGACGTCACACGACCTGATTAGTGTTTAAAATGTCACAGCGGATTGCAG
>DWDU01003584.1:0-11464 GCA_018245575.1 Jemadia suekentonmiller
AGACTAACCTGGTTAACCAACCAGGTACCAATACAACCGTGTTGGTTGCAAGTGTGACTAACAATCAGGAGGTGCTGGGTTCAATTCCTGGGTCGGGCATCTCTAATTGTTTCTAATTTACATTTTCTATTGGAGGCTTGGAATCTGGAAATGTGCCTGGTGTTGGCAATAGGCTCACCACCTATTCCATATTGGGGTGTAAACCGTACTGGTGAAATGTGGGACTGTAGGTACTACATTCCTCTGCCTCTCTTTTTGGGGATTACAGTTGTGATGTTACGTTACGTTACAATGCCATGTAATACAGAAATACATTTGTATATATTTATTAATATTACACTATAAAATTACATGTATGATATATGCACATATAATTAAATTGTATAGGAAAATTTTCTTCACTTAACCTGTACATTTTGAATAGTGCTTTTGGACAACACTTTTAAAATTGATTTTGGTGCACATTTTCCTAACTGCAGTTCAGTCAAATTGAAGAATGACTTATAGGTAGGCTTTGTAATAGTTTCAGAATAGTAGAAGAATAATGTAAGAAAACATAAGTAATATACATTGTAAGTGGCATTTTTAAAATACTGACAGTGTGATTAATACTAAAATAAAGGTTGGGTTACATTAGTTATAGTTAACTTCATACTTGCATCCTATAGTTATATTTAGTACTTAAAAAGCATTTCACAATGTAGGACATAAATTTGTTATTTGTAATATTGTCATGAGTCTAATTTTGTTGTTTTCAACAGCTTGACATGTCTCGCGATTTATTAAAATTGAAACCTATTGTTACATTTCATCTCCTATCAACTAATCATTCTTTGCAAGCCTCTCGTAAATTATTATTACAATCGTTATTTCTTTCATCACTAATCATATGTGTTGTACTTGTTTCACAGCAAAGAATAGTATCTGAAGGCTTAATAACACCCACTGGTATTGCTATAGACTGGTACACAGATAAAATATATTGGACAGATGGAGAAACTAATAGAATAGAAGTTATAAGTATAGAATACAAACATAAGAGAGTATTATTTTGGTCTGAAGTGGACTTAGCTCGAGCTATAGCTGTTGTTCCAAAAGAGGGGTGAGTTGTAAACATAGGTGTAGTAAAGTATATATATTATTGATGTTCTCTAATGCTATGATTTCAGAATGACTTATCTTTCATAAATTGCAATTTAAAGAATGTTGATATATATATATATATATAAAACATAAAGAATGTTATAATATACATAAAATATGAAGAATGTTATAATGTTGACCAAACTATGAAACACAAAAGCGCAATGTATGCACCATACACATAGTGATACATATACAAATCCATTCATGTTTATTGTTTCTTTTCCAGTCTTATGTTTTGGACCGATTGGGGTGAGATACCCAAGATCGAACGAGCTGGAATGAATGGAGATCCAGAGAGTAGAAAAGTTATAGTTAAAGATAATATATTTTGGCCAAATGGTATCACCATAGATTATACTAATAATTTAATATACTGGGTTGATGCAAAGTTACAGTTTGTTGATGTGATAGATTTTAATGGTGATAACAGAAGAAGAATAGTCAAAGGTGGTTTGGAGTATCCATACGCTCTTACAATTTTTAATGATAACCTTTATTGGACCGATTGGAAAACTTGGTAAGTTATTGTTATTTATATCAATAAATGAATTAATACGATGTAATAAAGTTTATGGTTGCTGGTTTGATTTAAATGTTATTTGACTGCCTCACTAGTCAAATGGTATTAAGAGCAAATGCCGATTTAGAGGTCCTGGGCTAAATCCAGGTTGATTACAATTGGATTTATATATTATTATTACTTGGAGAGTATAGATAGAGTATACGGTGTGAGCCTATTACTATTAGTAGGCTCACTGCTATTCAACAGGGGGACTTAAAAATAACCAGTGAAACTTGGAAGTATACAACACTTCTGTACATACCTCTTCAGGGATTACAGGTGTCACATAATGTTATTTTTAATTTCAAATTATTGTGAATATAGGTACAGTTTCATTATGTAATAATAAAAATTAAATTTTCAGTCATGCAAGCTAGAAACATACATTAGCTTAATTGTGAGTTATCTTAAAAATATTGTTTTCTATTCTAAATGTTATCAACTATTCCAACATAATTGAAATTATAAAATAGTTTTGAAAAGAGAACAACCTGATACAACAAAAACGTAACATCACGCCTGTAATCCCTTAAGAGGTAGGCAGTGGAATGTAATACAATCTCTTGTATGCATCAATTATTACATTTTTTTTTGTTTCTAGGCAAATCCACACCTGGGACATGTCAACAAACGGTCCAATTAAGGATTTGATTAAGTCTGATCCAGTCCCTGTGGATATCAAGGTATACGATGAAAGCAGGCAATTGTTGCCTACTGGATATTACCCATGTAAAAATGACAATGGGGGGTGCTCACATTTATGTTTATTAGCTCCTACACCTCCAGGTATATAAATCATATTTTTTTTAAATGTCCTACAAATAAAATATGATATTACTTTACCATGTAAAACTATGTATTACATAAAAATGTTCTTTCAATTCGCTGTTTCTCAATTTACAGGCTATGTCTGTACTTGCCCTACGGGTGTGAAACTCAAAGAAAATAGCAACACAACATGCTACAATAGTCCACAGTCATTGCTGCTTGTGGCCCAGCGAGCTACTATCTCAAAGATATCTTTGGATTCTCCGGATTTCACACCTTATACATTACCTCTAAAGGACCTCAAAAGAACGTTAACCATTGATTTTGATCCGAAGACTGAATACATCTATTGGGCAGATAGTTTGGTAACTATTGGTGATTGGCATTATAATAATCATATATTGTAAGGCAAATATGTCCATTAGGACAACTTTGAATTAATCAATGCCCAAATGTATCATATATATATAAAACGTAACATCACGCCTGCAATTCCCGAAGAGGTAGGCACAGGAGTGTAGAACACTCCCACGTTTCACCAGTTACGTGTATGTCCCACTATATATATATGCACATTTGTGTACATCTTGCCATACAATATGATGCAATAAAATAATTATCATCATCAGCGTGTCCAAATCAACTGCTGGGTGTAGGGTCGACTTGACGGGTTTGTCATAATTCCCACATGAGGCAATCAGATTGGGAATTGGGAAGCCTCTCACACTGTCTATGCTATGTAAAACAAAACACTTTGTGTACCTTTGTGATGAAATTGGCAAATGCTAATACTTACCGGTTCTCCTTATAATCTATTTATAGATTTATGTTTACTTTTAGGCCAAAACAATATCAAGGTCCCGATTAGACGGCAGTGAACAATCAGTAGTGATTCATACTAGTACTGGTGTACCGGATAGCATAGCTATTGACCCTCTAGCAAGGAATATCTATTGGACTGATCCTGTGTCAGACACTATCACTGTTGCTAGACTTGATGGAATTGCAAGAAAGGTAATATAGGTAGTTTAGTTAAAAATTACATAAAAGTCGTAAATATATCAGTGCAATGTTTCGTGTGATTATGATTTACGTATCCAAAACCGTTTTAGGTCATAGTCCATGATGATTTATATGACCCTCGTGCGATAGCGGTGTACCCAACCGCGGGCTGGATGTTTTGGTCGGATTGGAACGAGAAAAAGCCGAAAATTGAACGTGCCAACTTGGACGGCACTGACAGAGTGCTGTTAGTATTTGAAAAGCTCACCTGGCCCAATGGCATAGCTCTCGACACCAAAAATAATAAGCTGTATTGGGGTGATGCGAGAACGCATAAAATTGAGGTAAGTAATGTGAAAATTATGAGAAAGTATCTAAACTATTTTTAGTATTTATTGTGGAACAATGGTACTATTTGCATATTTTAGGTAATTGATAAACACCAGGCATAAATATTACTAGTAATAACATATTGTTAGGAATATAATTAAGATTTGACAGACTTGGTACTTACTGATCTTAGAATTAATATTAATGAGTTTCTCTAACATGGTAGTCAAAGTCAGTAGACTTTGCCTTTATTCCATAATAAATATAACTGGGGAAGTGTGGGCCTGACATACTAATCTGCAATTCTCCTTGTTTTTTTTTTATATTGAGATTTGTTAATGCTTTTACTTCTTTATCAGTTTCACATAATTAAACAAAATGTTATCTTAGTGATTCGAAAAACTGCTAAGATTGGCTTAATGTAAAATAATACTAGCATCAGACTGCTGGATTAATCTCATATTATCTTATAATGTGTTCCCATATATTATTCACTACATTACATAAACCTTAATAAATGAAGGAAAGCTGTGGAAAACTTATCAATTCAAGTTTTAATTAATTCGACATACGAAGATTTATTGACAATGTTTTTCTACAGGTGTGTAACATGGATGGGACAAATAGACAAGAACTCCATAACAGTGATATTCTACATATATTTGGACTAACTCTGTTGGGGCAGCACCTTTATTGGACTGATATGCAAAGGCGAACCTTAGATCGGATAAATAAAGACACAGGTAAACAATACTCAATTCCTTGAGGAAAAATAAATTTGTCATAACAGCAAATGAACTCTGTTTTGTATCATATTCATCAATCTTATATTAATGAAACATGGACAGTTGATATATTCACACCTGTAATCTCTCTAGAGATAGGCAGAGACATGTAGTGTACTAGACTCCCACATTTCATCAGTTATGTTTATGTCCCACTGTGGAACAGGTCCCACTAGTTCCAAAGGTCCTTGTTGTTTACTCAATACTTCAGTTGAGTATAGATATTTAATACAATACAATAAACACTACAGATACAGTATAAATGAATGCAGCTTTAAATCATAATTATTTTGATTACAGGTTCAGAAAGACAAGTGGTTGTAGAGCAGATGGCAAACATGATGGGTTTGAAAGCGTTCAAGTTGGGTGTACCTTTGGGCTGGAATAAGTGTGCTGACAACAATGGAGGCTGTTCACATCTCTGCTTTAATCGCCCAAATGACTATGTTTGTAGTTGTCCACTGGGTGAATATTTTTAAACTATATTAATCATCTTACAAGGGATCTTTTGGAATTACTAACATACCCTACACAATTCTGAATTTTATCTCATTTGTGACATAAAAACAACAATAAGGCATGTCATAAAGATTCGATCGTAAAAATTAATATTTGCATATTTGCTAATACTGCTTAGTCTAATAATTATTTTATAGTGATAACAATACTGTATCAGTCTCATATTTGTGTTACAATTAATACAAAACTGTTGACTGTGTGTGTTTCCCCTACCCCAACTCTGGTTTGTAATATTTGAATTAGGCATTTAAAATTATTTTTTTACCTATCACAGCTAGTTTTCTTTGACAATAAGTACATATGTATATATGTCTAATATTCTATATAATTATTTAATTAATATAGACAACTTTTAAAATAGTATGTTTATAATAGAAATAATATGTTCTTGTGTGTTGCACTTATAATATTATTGCAATGCATGTCGAAATTGAAATGTATATCATAATATTAATCCCCTGTTTTTCTGTTATACTAGTTTTGGAATTGGGTAAAGACAATAAAACCTGTATGGAGCCAGAAGCATTTCTTATATACAGCCGCAAAAATGTAATTGGCAGGATAAGCATTGAGAATGAGAACAATGACGCCATTTTACCTATTAAGGAGATGAAGGAAGTGAGGTGAGTAAGGTTTTATAAAATAGACATGTCTGTACATTATATAAATTGCAATTTCCCAACAAACTAGGATCATACAATTTTTTGTAGCCCTTACATTAAGTATCATTTGTTGTTTGTGGTATTTACTTTTACATCTCACTTGTTGAGCTTTTTGTCATTCCCCAGGCACAAATCCAAACTCTGAGTCACCATTAGAATTAAGAATACTAAAAAAAACTTAAGTTATAAAATCCAATAGTATTCGACCTGGGATTTTAACTCAGGACCTCTCTAATAGTAGGCATGGTTGCAACCTCTCGACCAAGGAAGCAATATTTGTTATAAATAACATAATTGTCATTAGGATTTCATAATTTTGTTATTTTACAGTGCCTTAGCAGTACATGTAGCTGGTTCTAAATTGTATTGGGCTGACAGCAAAACTAAAACTATAAATCGTTGCTCTATAGATGGCAGCAACAGTGAAAGAATATTAGAATTTATAGGACTGGTTGAAGGTACTCACTTTTGTTTTTGTATTACACATTGTTAATAAAATTTATTATTTTTTCACAACATAATTATGCAATGATATAATAATTTATCGTGAATAATATATAATCTTTAACTTGAATATACTGAAAGTATGTATTTACATATAATAATGATTTCTTTAATATATGTACTCGTATAATTGAGTCCTATGATTCTGTTAGATAGTATTGGTAGAATTCATATAAGAGAGTACTTAAAATGTGTAATGTTCAATTTTGTTTTCGTCCAATATTTTCTTTATAATAAATATAACATTGGGAACCCTTTACTGTACATCAACTCTTTATTTGTACTATTTAGATTAAATATTTAACATTTTTTTCAGGGTTAGCAATTGACTGGTCTAGTCAGAACATATACTGGACTGATACAGCTGCTCAGCGTATAGAAGTAGCACGTTTAGATGGTTCCAGCAGAAGGGCTCTTATATGGCAAGGCCTAAAGAAACCAAAAAGTATTGTACTAGATCCAAGAAAAGGGCAAGTATATAACTTTTATACAGGAAATCAAGTTATCGATAGCAATTTATCATTGGTCATTTTGTTTGGATGTTTGCTCATAAGTGATCGCAAATTGTGTTCCAACAATAACCTCACTTACAGATTTTTCGGATGCTGTTGTGATAATAATATTATTTCAGCACAGTTTAATAATAATATTTCAGCACAGCTAAATGCCTTGGCTGGCTATGGGCTGCAGTGAAGGCGGTGCGAGAAGCTTTGTTCTGCTATCTCCAACCTGCATGCCCAGCGTGGGGATTATAGGCATAACACCTCAAGGGAGGTCCACTTCGAGCAGTGGACTGCAAAAGGCTGATGATAATGATGATAATGAATATCTCTACAAATACTGCGATTGTTGTTAATAAGTCCTAATTATTATATATAATTTACTTATTGCTAATTTACTTCTATTATTGTTTTCAGGTACATGTACTGGTCCGAATTGGGGTCGAAAACAATCAAGCGCGCCGCAATGGACGGCTCTTCACCTACTATAATCATAGAACAAGTAGGCCGAGTGCACGCACTTGTCATAGATTACGACAAACGCGCCATCTACTGGGCGGCGTTAGATCCCAGCGTTATAGAATATGCATACCTTAATGGAAGTGGCCGAACTGTACTTATCGATAGCACTCCGATGCCATACGCACTCGCGTTATACGGCGATCATGTGTTTTGGGGCGATTGGAATACCGGTAACTGTACTTTTTTGTGCCTAAGTGTTTTCAATAAAATTCGTTTCCAGTGGAACAATAATGCAATACATCGTTTTGTAATATTGATTCTAGGTGTAATAGAATCGGCAGCGAAGAGCGACGGTAAGATGCGAAGGCGCGTCCACAGCGGCGTGGACTACATCTCGGCGCTGCAGGCGGCGGCGCGCGCGCGCGCGGCGGCCGGCCAGTGCGCGGCCGACAACGGCGGCTGCGCGCACCTGTGCCTGCCGCTGCCCGCCGCCGACTACCGCTGCGCCTGCCCCGCGCACTACCGCCTGCACGACGACAACATCACCTGCTCGGGTACAGTGCTACCTCTTGCATCTATCACCCTACAGATAGTATTGCGTCACGAAAGAAGAATCCGTAATTTATCACATTTCTCAAATAGCGGGACGACTTTTAAAATAACGACAAGTTATTATACAGTAACCGTTGGATTTCAATTTATACATATATCCGTTGTTCTTATATTCTAGAGCCAGAAGAATATTTACTGTTTGCCCAGAAGAACTCCATTGGTCGCATTTTCGTGGCAAACAATGAATGTTACGACGCATCCATACCAGTTACGGGACTAAAAAGTGTCAGAGCTATTGAATATGACCCTATTAACAAGTGAGTATTGTTTCCTTGTTTTCTTTTTTCATTTAATTCTGTAATAACTTAATAATGTAACAGTGTTTATTACTACAAACAGCACCTAAAAATTCATAAGGTTTGCTTAGAATACCTATCTCCGAAATAGTGTTGAGTAGGACTTACAAGAGGCAGTGCATTTGTCCCGTACGTCTCGAGCGTCGCGCGACGACGGCGACGGTCAGAGAAAAACCAGCTAAGCTGGCATTCAATTCATTATCTTACTGTATAATAATAATAATTACGTAAGGTGTTCATGGCGTGACACCAATGTGAAGTTTATTCAAATTATAAACAGTGAAATACAAAAATATAGCAGCAGTTTATGGAGGCGACGATACGACAAACGAATTTTCTTGATAAAAAAGTGTCCGTGTCCGTTGTCATTAATAATTCACAACATTAGTATTAATGTTATCATCATTTCAGACAAAATTATCATGTATTACAAATTTTGTGCCCGGTATTGGTGTGGTCATGGTAATACGCACACAACCCATTCCATAGTGGGACGTAAACGTAACTGTTGAAACGTGGGAGTGTACTTCATTCTTCTGCCTACCTCTTTAGGGATTACAGCCGTGATGTTACGTTTATTACAAATATTACGTCAGTCACACACATTTTGTAAGATAACAATGACAAAACACACACAAAGCCATTACTCTTACTTCCAAATGTAGATCTCAAACGTCATGAACGCCGCGCCTCAGTCGAACTGGAACATTGTAAGAGCTCAGTACAAAAAAGACGCTACTCTCTTACAAACTCATTTAAATGTGTCCTACTCAACACCACTCCGGTACTCTTATTTCTATCACAAACTACATTTTTATGCTGCAAATTTTCGCCTAGAAATTGCAAGTACAAGTAGACTATTTTATAAAAACGTAACATACGTATTTTATACTTGTTATATATTTGTGTACTAACACATCAAATGTATTATCATCGTAGGCATCTATACTGGATGGATGACGAATCGCATTCAATACGTCGGATGCCCACCAGCTACTCTATCACATCTGTCGCGACGGATTCTGCGATTGTCATCAACGGATTGTCGCGACCGTTCCACATGGTACTTGACATACTGGGTAGAGCACTTTATTGGACCTGTTTGGATACAGACTCTATTAACGCGACGTCCATTGAAAACAACTCGTCCGTCGGGGTGATTCTGCGGGGCGAGAAAATGATGCCCCGTTATCTCGGCTTCCATCAGACTAAGAGGTTCGTTTGTGTATCTAGAGCCATATATGATGCTGGTGTATTTTGCAATAGCGTGACTACTGATACTAATATTTTCATACGTTATGTACCACTGGTGCTGTTATACAATTACTTAATAGAAATGCAGTTCATAAAGAGGTTTTATAATAACTTAGTCGAGTTTAGCACCAAAATAACCTTCCGTACTGGCACTGGCCAAGCATTTTGAGAATATTGGTGCATGTAGCCATGACTCAAATTTTGTAATAAGGTCTTATCTATGTGTTGCAAATATAATTTTGTCGGTCAGTTTCAACTTTCAATATTAAATTTCGTCTTCAGGACGCAGATTTTGTAATTCAGTAACCAGTTCACCTTTGACACAAGTGAAAATTCCACAAACGAAGGTCTCCCTGATTATTGTCCTTGCTAACAAAACATATTGTTAAAAAGGTTTGTCCACCAGTCGAGTCCATGGTCAACTCATTGGCTCATTGTAATAATTGAGGTTCAAGTAGTTTTAAAGTGTTCGTTTGAAGTATTTCAGTCATATCAAGATGTATTTCTTTATAATTTTTTTTCAGAGGGTGTTGAAATTCTATCGACTGTCAAAATTTTGACAGTACTGTCAATTTGAAATCAAAAATATTATGTTGTAATAGTTATAACTTAATGGTATAATGCAGTCGGGAGTAGCAGTCGTAGCTGATATGTAGTTTTATTATTATAAATGCATTTAATAATGAAGAATATTTCTTTGTAGCATGTCAAGCGAAGAAGTAGCATGAAACAGCTAATTAATACATTTCAATATCTAAAATATATTTTTTACGTGTTATTATTGATATAATGTTGATAATTAGGTACTTTTGTTCTATTTTAATCAATAGCACAACATCTAATAAGAGACTACTTTTAAACAATGGCTATCAATGGTTTCTTTTAGAATACTAGTATGGACTGACGCTGGCCTGGGCGTGATAATGCGTGCGAGCGTGGACGGCACAGCCCGTATAGAGCTGGCTCGCGTGGCCAACGTAAGCGCACTCAGCGTGGACCAAACCACGGGCACGGTGTATTGGGCCGTCGCTCGACAGATATACGCCATAGAGATAGATGCTTCTAATAGGTGAGTTATGGCATAAATTCTTATAATCCGAAAGATTATCGAACGAATGGTCAGTGCGAGACTAAACTGCTTATTGGGTCGAAATATGAGACATAATTTCAAGCAACATTTTCGTAAACGTAGGCGCGTCGTGTGGCAAGGCGGTGTTGCGGCCTCGCTGTCGGCGTATGGCGGTGCTCTGTACTGGGCCGGCGGCGGCGAGCGCGCGCTCATGCGCGTGCCGCTGCACCGCCGCGACGCACCCGCCACGCCCGTGCCGCACATTACGAGGCTCGTCGCCACGGTCGCGGTGCATAAGGTCAAAAATTTAATTTTAGACGTGTTCCTCTTAAATTTTAGTAAAGTAGTTTAGGATAATGTTCTTGCTTTTCATTATATTACATTTCATGCCTTAGTAATACTAGTTAAACAAGATCTTTGCAAAAGTATGAATAAAAACTAATCGAAAAAATTACATACCTATGTCATTGTTTTACATACTACCTAGTATACTCGAGGCACGATTAGCTATCGTATATTCCTGAACAGGTGGTCCGCGATCACCCGTGCTACGGGGGGCGCGCGTGCGGCGGCGCGCCGGGCGCGTGCGCGGCGGGCGGCGCGTGCGGCTGCGCGCTCGCCTGCGCGCCGCGCGCCGCCTGTGCGCCCGCGCAGTTCCAGTGCCACTCGTCTCGCGCCGGCCTCCCCGCGCTCACCGCGACACCCGCTGAAACGCACTGCATTCCCGATGACTGGAGGTTTGGTATATTGAATGTCATTCATCAATGCTCCATGTAAAGAGGTTTAAATAACCATTATATGCTTGTAGGTATACTTTGATAGTCTAGGAAGCACTGATAGCCAAATAGGGTACCATTCAACTTATCACTTCAAAGTCTTGGTTACAAATAGCACAGTTATGACAATTTTTAGGATTATACGTCACTAGCAAGATTTCTGAAGGAAAACGTCACAGGAAAACGTACACGCATCAGATTTTGCCACAATGTTTTC
>DWDU01003585.1:0-11463 GCA_018245575.1 Jemadia suekentonmiller
CCGGGGATCGAACCCGGGACCTCCCGATCGGCAGTCGCACTTGCAACCAACACGACCAACGAGGCAGTCAAGTAGTAGTAGTAGTAGTAGTAGTAGTAACACAATGTAGTTAACGTAATATTTTGTGTAGGAAATGCGTTGTGTCGGGTTTTCATTCTTTAATCATTCCAAATAATATGGTATAGAAGCATTGGTCACTCTGTTGAAAAATTTAGCTGTAGATTGCGTTTCATCAGTTTTCACAATCGCCTTTAATTCGTCATTGTCGACCAAAGTTTTCGGACGACCACGGGGTTAATTTTTCAAGACAAAACGGAACAGAAGCGGGCAAACCAATAACGGGTGGTGCGTTCGTTTGTAGTGTTCTTTCCGTAAACGTCGTTGATCTTGCATGCCACTTTGCTGCTACGACGGTACTCATACTCCATAACTACTCGAATTTTTAACGTATCCATGATTACGAAAAACGTTCGAATACATTGAAAACAAAAACCTAATTATTAAACAAATGACGATTGTAGAAAAAAAAATCTGTATTTTTAAAATATAATTTATTTGAATATCAAAATTATATTACAAGAAACATTTGAATATAAAAAATAATTATTTGCAATTCAAATTCTCAGCAAAAAAAAATTTTTGATTTGAAATGGCCAGTACGGCAAAACGGCAATTTCACAGGTAAAGACCTATTATTATACTTACGAAGGATGTACATTAGTACATTAGTACATACTCCGTAATATAAATGTTCGCAATGATGCGCATTAATTAAGTGTATATTTTCTACCCTACACATTTGTTTTAAAAAATTATTTTTATGACTTACATATTTTTATTTAAAAAGAAGCAAACGATAATGACATAGGTTCTGTAAATTCTAAAATATGCATATTGGCCAGTTTTCTAGTACGAATATCCGACTGGAAATAGTAAAGATAACACGCCGCGGGTTGAAAAATTAAAAATTTGTGAACGAGGTTGCTTGACTGCGTGTCACGTTTGTTCTTTGGCAGAATAATAAAACGCGTTACTTTATTTTGTCAAAACTTTGGTTGGCGGTGTTCGGAGTTAAAATATATTTGGTTAAAAAATTGTGTCGAACAAGGTTTGTCGCACCCTTGCTCCCATTATTTACTAAATAAAATATTACTATTTCTTGTACCTACCGTTTGTACTGTGCGACCGTGAAGGTTGAGAATGTTACGTCATTTTGCCTGTAGTGTCTGATATGAACTATTTATTTTTCTTTCTAAGTGTGTTAAAGTGATTTTTGCAAAGGAAGCCATACTGGGAGTGAATTGTTTATGTAAGTGTCCAATGTTTTGTAACTGTTATAATGATTTGTAGACCGGCTGCGACAAGATGCCGCCATGTTATTTAGTTTTGCTGTCAACCACTGATCGCGGTTAGCCCTGATACCCTTGAAGAATTTATCTTTGTTTCAAAATGTGAGTTTTTATGTTCTCTGTTCAATTTTCATGTACTGTTGAACTTTATTCGCGCCTCTCCGCTTTTACACAGAATAAACTGTTTTGTTTACCGTGGTTTATTGACTGTCAATCTAATGACGTCATTCGTTATTGCACTAGTTGACCACTATTTCTCTGTTCGAAGGACAAATAATAGTCATTGAAAACTGATGTTACTACATATAACCAATCAATCATACCCGTACTACCCTGCAGTATTTTTATTTTCGCATGTGCATACTCAAATTCTGCACATCAATTAATACACTTTTGTATCTCACTGAGGTTAATCTAACAAGCTTGGTTTTGCCTAACAAAACTGTGATAGCTTTAAATGATACACCCTAGCTATTATTTACTAATTATTATTTATTCTGATGGGAAAGTTTGGCTGTAATTATCCTTTAAATATCTATTGATACACATACACAGTGAAATTCTGACTGTTTTGTTAGAAATTGATTTGATATGGTTTCTAATAAAAAAGTGTAATAAAACGATATCTTGATATATATCTGGTTTTAATTATTTTCTTATAAGAATCTCATTAAGAGGAGTATATATCATTTCCTTGGTTTATTCAAATTTCATCTCATACTTTATTATTATTATTATTATTATTGTACCATTGGGAATTGATAAAAATTTTCAACAAACTAGCATTCCAAAGCAATCTTTTTCCTAGTGATCTTTGGGGGTTCTGGAAGACCTTTAAATGATTCATTGGTCTTGTTCTAAGACTGTGTGCCAGTTAAGATTTCTGATGCAAACCTCTCTTTTTTAGTATGATTATTATTTTTTTAAAACCAAATTTGTGTACAATTTGAATTTATTGATTGTTTTATTAAAAGATCTGTTTTATTAAAAGATTCATTAGGAAAACTCATGTTTTGTCTCATAAGTCACTTGGTTGATGGACTGATAGTTATGATTGGAAAACCTTCAAATATTGTACTGGCATAAAACAGAGTTGTTTTCTTCTGTTCCCATATACATTGCTCTTAAGACGATAGAACAAGATTTTTATGAAATTGTAGTAGTAGATAATTGGAGTACATGGGAGTAGATTATTGAGACAGAAATGTTGTTTATACATGTATGGAATTGTATAGATGGAATACAGGGCTGTTGAATAAATGAATGTGGCATTTTACTCTATAATGTTGACCACTTTAATAGGAAGTGCTGAAAACGTACTCCATTCCTAAAAAGAACAGTTTATCACGATAAAAGTTTTAGTGGTACCCTCTGGTCAATTTGTGTATCATGTGAATTGTATGATACTAATGCTTAGTACATCTGTAGTATAACTGGTACAGCAGTATGAAAAGGGGATGTTCATTGCATTAACATTTTTTATTTTATTGCACGAGTTAATGATGTGTTGTGATGTTTGTCTCTTAATGGAGGTATCCAAGGTTCTTATGTTGAGTTAGTGATACATTAGCACCAATTTAGTGTAAAACTAGCGGCCCACTCTGGCTTTCCAAACATATTTAACAAAAATGTCAAAAGTTATTATAAATACACACACATACAAACTCTTCCTTTTGTTTCGAGGGTTACTAAGAAAGAGTACATTATAAAGCAACTATTTTATTTTTTTTATTTTTATGTCCTTAATATTTTTTTTCGCCCATTTTTATCAGGGATAATGTGGGATTCTAATGGTGAAAAATTTTTCAATCAGTCCAGTAGTTACAGAGCCTATTCAATGTAAACAAATAATCTACTCTTTTCTCTATATAAATATACATTTAGACATGTTCATTGGGAGTTATCTGATATGGGATGGTTATCTGATATGACCTGTAATAAGTGATTCTCTTTATTATCTCTATTTTATTGAAAAAATTTATTATGAAATATCTGGAATTAATTTATCAGTCCAAAAAATCTGTTAGTTTATAAAGGGTTTTGTCAATTTTTTAATTTGATTTTTTCTAATCACTAATAGGTGACTACCATTAATAAACAAAAGTGTTTTGAGTGCCTGTGATTGATGACTAACAACTGAAATATGTAATCGAAAGACAGCTGTCATAATTTTCTTAGTAATTATGAAACCTTGTGTAAATGGTCACAGTTTAAGGAAGCACATATGTTATTAATAATATAGTCATGCTTTCTGTGTGTGTTTTTTTAGTATACCCCTACATTTAATTTGGTTGTAATTAGGTACATTAAATGTTTCTGAACTTATATTAAATAATAACTGTCCACTTACAGAATTTGTGTAGAAATCCTCATAAAAAACTTACTAAATGTTTTGAAGTGTCAAAGTAAACAATAATACTAATCTATGATTTTGAAAAGATTTTAATTACAAATATCTAAACATAAAAAGAACAACATCATATCTGTAATCCCCTGAGAGGTGGGTCAGACAAGTAAAGCTGTAATGGACCTTCTTGTTGCACCAGTTACATTTGACGTAACATCACACCGTAGAGGTAGGCAGAGGAATGTATAACACTCCCACGTTACACTAGTTACGTTTATGTCTCACTATTGAATAGGTGGTGAGCCTATTGCAATACACCGGGCATATTTCCAAACTCCGAGCCACTACTAGAAAATCTAAATTAGAAAAATTCAGTAGTGCTCAACCTGTGAATTGAAACCACAACCTCCCGTTCGGCAGTCACACTTGCAACCAACACAACCAATGAGGCAGCCTACTACTTTATCATATTTTATTATTTGTTTAGGTTAGCTGTGCTTATTGTTAGCTGTGAAATTATAATAAAAAAACATGTAGGTATATTTAAGTATGTATTTATATGTATATAAGTAGTTTAGCAGCCGTCTGGTTACCATACCACAAGCGCTCTTGATGCTTATCTTGATACAGCTGGCCGTGTTTGGAGATGTCTCAAGATAATTATTATGTCTGTAATCCACAAATAGGTAGACAATGGGGTATATTGCAGTCCTACTTTTTACCACTTATATTAATGTCCCACTATAGAATAGGTGGTGGGCCTATTGTCATACATCAGGCACATATTAACACTCTGGCCCACTACTAGAAAGTATAAGTTAGAAAAATCGACTAGTGTCTGACCTAGGATTTGAACCCAGGACCTCTCATTCAGTAGACACACTTGCAACCAACACTACCAATGAAGCAGTCAATGGTAGTTTTATAGTGAAGATATAATATATCATGACATTATCAGCTTGTCTTAGTCAAGGGTTCGATATATATCATCTCTAATAAGCTCCTTTGCACATTTTCATAAAGGGTTCTTGCCCCTAATCCACTCGGCATGTGTGTTGGAGATGAGAATAGCACATCTTTTATTCGGATGTTTTACTACATTGTTTTTTAGAAGGTAATATTTATATTTACTTAGTTTACAAGATATACATGTGCATACTCTATAAAATTCATTAATACATATAATTAACATACTTTTAAATTTGTATATGAAAGAAAAAATACTGAAAAAATAAAGAACAACTACTAGGAAGAATTTAATAGGCATTTTTTTTAAATTGATAATTGATTATTTTAATTTTATGTCCCTGAAATCCATAGGAGTAACTTGTTTTCGAAATACTATGTGTACGTCACTTATATATATTTGAATAAAAAACAATAATAAACCTATGTAATGGTGATCAGATTACATACATTATAAATAATACTCTCATGAATGTTTTTACGCTCAGTTGGTAAATGTTCATATTAAAAACAGTCAAATTTGTTATAGAAATTAACTGTCTTTTATGTCTTGTATGTTGTGCAACAAGACATCTAGACTTGTATATGTATAATAATAAGGTGCTTAATTTACATATTAAAATGTGAAGTTTATCTTGGTCAAGTACACCTCTGACATTGAATGTACCAAAATGAAATTCTTTATTTTTGGGCTCGTTTTGGTAGACTACATTGGCTTATATATGTAATGACTATGACTAACTATATAGTTATTACAACATCTCACCAGACCCCTTCAGAGGTAGACATCACACCAAGGATCAAATAGTGTTATCCTTACGTGTTCCCCTACATTCATCATTATCTTCAAACATCCACACTGTTTTCAGACATCTCTGAATTTATTATCACCCAGTGTCTGACCTATTTATTCAAGATAAGTAAGTCTTAGTCTCTCGGCATCTGCAATTGTCAACATTCACATTGTATATTTGTTTTATTATTCTTTCATCTGCCTTCTTTCTATATTTGTAAAACATGGATCTATCTATGACAAACAGAGCAAGAAGAAAGCTATGCAGTTTTGAATGCTATGTCAGTTTATTTATTTTCTTACAAGTTAATTTTACAATTAGAGCGGCATGGACATTTAGAAGAAGTGTTCTTTCTGGAATGTTTAAGAAGTAAATAGTGCTTGAATATTGTATTTTTCTTAATCAGATAGACATTGCCCTTGGTTATTAAAAACCTCAAACATTAGTCTTAGATGAGATTAATGTTAGATCTAAATATTATTATTTTTCATTATCTCTTATTAATTAAGTTAATTGTAGAGATTACATGCAATTATGGATATGAGGATTGGTTAGTTGATGAAAAACAGGTTAATTATAAAATGTCTTGTCTTTTGGTATTATTAATACCTAGATTGGCTTAAAACTAATTTGATATTTAGATTTTCGAAAATAATATAATTATGGGTTTAACCCCTCAGGGGAGGCCTAATTCCATCAGTGGACTGCAACAGGCTGAAGATGATGTTCCGAAATAAAATGCTCTATCTATATGTATTGAACTGATTTTATTTCGAGGACTTGTCATAATGGCCTTTTTGAAGTATTCATTGTATTGGGTTATGACATCTAATGAACACCACTGGCGGTCAAGCCAAGCTGCCACTACTAACCATACTCAATATTGGTGAGCCAGTAGCATTATGGCTAGACAATTATGTTGTATTCAACACTTTTTTTTTGTTGGTAAATTTGCAGATCAGAAACAGTCAATAATAATAAAATATATATGCTGTCTATGACGGTCTGAATTTTAACAGGTATGCAACAATAAATAAATAAACATTTTCTATAGCAATAATCTACAGTAATATTTAATGTTTGTAACATCACGTTATTTTTTCCCTAAAGAGGAGGTAGGCAGAGGAGTGAAGAACACACCTACATTTTACCAGTTACATCATGAGCCTATTGTCTAATAGTGTAGTAACAGTGTTTTCTGTTGTTCCAGGTTAATATCGTTCGTAATATTAAATCGCATTGGATTTAGCCACGGACCACCAGAAATCGGCGCTAATTGGCGCCGCTTACCTCAATGAACCATTTATGCAAGTTTTGGGTATCGAAAATGCAAGGTAAGTAATGTGTTTCATCAACTTATCAAACTATGATTGTTACGTTTTTAAATATTGCTAATCCGCGTTCGATAATTCCTTCAAAAATGAATAATCATGCTTCACGAGCTATTTTAGTCAAACAGCTTTTTATTTATCAAACGCTTGTACTGCCATTGCCACCTGTATTCATAGTAAGCATGATAATATATATACGAATATTTTTATAGTAGGTCATTTTATTACACCACGTGTAGCTTAATTTTCTTTGAAATGCGTCACCCGTTCGTTGGTTTCTGCTTTTAGTTGAGGTTGGGCTTGATAATTAATTTTGCGGACGTATATTCACGCCTGTAATCCTCAAAGACGTAGGCAAAGGAGTGCAATACACTCTCACGTTTCGCCAGTTAAGTTTGCGTCCCACTGTGGGATAGGTGGTTAGTTTATTGCCATACGCCGGGCACAATTCCATACTCCGAGCCACTACTAGAACATCTAAATTAGAAAAATCCAGTAGAGCCCGACCCGGGATCTCAACCCATACATTAATGGGCAAGGTGCAGTTGGGACGTGTTTGGATGCATTAGTATTTGAAACTTTATAAGTATTTGTTTCCCTTTGTTTTTGCTAAAGTATCTTATTAAAACAAAAATAAGTCTTATAGTCGCTATGTTGAAAACAGGTAATGCAGACACGTAAAATCTTGACTGATGGAACACCTTATAACGTGAGCGTTGATTAAAAGGTGATTGTCAGATATTCGACTCTAAATATATATGTAGAAAAGGCATACAAGCAAGCATACAATCTGAGATCTGTAATAATGGAAAACCAGAAGTCACATGACATGTATAATATGATGTAAACGTAAAATCCCGCGCGCTAGCCGGGTTTGCGCAAAATCATCGGCTTCTGCACTTGTTGTATATGACATGTCGAAATTACGTATTTCAATTGTGGACAAAGTATTAAAGCAGGGATAGCTCAGTGGCGTAGAATCCAACCTCCCAGTCTAGGAGTTCTAGCGCGTTTTGTCGATTCGCTAACGAAGGTTCTTGTGAACGGATCGATCTGGTGCTTCAAGTCATAAATTTCATCGCTCACTGAACAATAGGCTCTCACTCATGACTTACATACATGACGGTAGTCGACAGTCCAAGTCTGGCATTTCGGAACATGCGCGAGATATCGACAGTGCGCTGTGATATCGAAGCTGATGTAGTAGTGCAGGAGTTGGTGACGCGTTGATATAGCCTCCAGTGTTGCAATGCCCTTAGGCGTCGGTGACTGATTACCATTAAGCGAACAATTTGATTGCTTGATATCAGATGTAATAAAAATATAACAAACACTTTCAAATGACACCGTAGCTTCAACGAAACATACAAAAAAATACGATCCTGTATTTTTATTGTTCTAAAAGATTGGTCGTTTGGGGTTCTTCGTCTTCAGGCTTACTAATTTTTGCATTTGTTACGTCAAAAACAACAAACCCCCTTGAAGCATAAATTTCAAATCATTATCATCCTATTGCAGTCCACTGTTGGACTTAAATCTCCCCTGCGGGCTGATGCCCATAACGCCCTCGCTGGACATGTGAGTTGGGGGTTGCAGAGCACAGCTTCTCGCGCCTCCTACGTGGCTGCACATAGGTGCCCAGGCTGTTTAGCTGTGGCTGGGCAGACCGCTCCATACCGCGATCTGCCAACGCCGATCAATTCTAAATGTCCCTTAATTGTTTCCTGTCAGAAGTACATAAGATTTGTGCAAATTTAATACTCGAAGAACCCATTGATTTTTTCTGTAGATTGGTCCAGTCAGTCAATGTATATAACAGCTTATTACCATTACCCATAATGTCACGTTCATTGTCCCCTTTATATGAATGTCGAAATTCGAAAACTGTCAAAATGTGTGTTACAATATTAATTGAGTGAAAATAAAATTAAACCAATCTTACGTGTATCGGACATCACGATAACTTCAACGCGTCCTTCGACATAATGATCATTCAGTGTTGCTAATCGTATTGCAGTGAGTAGGGGCAGGTTTTTTCGCCTCTGTACTAATTACCTTCTCATATTGTCATCCATAGCTCTTGCATTGCAGCATTTTTTTTAATGCCCATCACTTTACAGTGATTCTATGTTGCATATTTGTCTATTATTTTGCATATTAGTTGCAAGTCCATTCTATTTTGCATATTAACTACATCGTCTTCGAATTATCCATATGATCACGTGCGAAGTTGATGCGCGCTCGTCTACGTTGTTTCGTTAATTTTGATTTATTAGCAGACTCAAGGGATGTAAAGTCAAACCCCCTTTAATCTTACTATATTTTAGATCATACACAGTCTCCTTTTGACAACAACACCGTTTTCCTCCTAATATTAAACGAATGAAACATAAACGTAAATTCACGCCTTTAATCTCTGAAGAGGTAGACAGAGGAGTTCCACGTTTCCTCAGTTACGTTTACATCCCGCACTGGAATAGGAGGTAAGCATATTGCCACACACCGTGCATAAATGCAGGCTACTACTAGACTACTACTAGAAATTTTAACTAGAAACTAGTTAGACAAATCTAATGGTATCCGAATTTGAACTCAAGACCGCCCATCGGCAGTTGCGCTCGTAAAACACTCCACTCGACCGACGGACCGGCGGTCATTAAACAAATGTCGGTTATAAATAGGTTCTCTTTAATAATTAAATAATGCGGAATCTTAATTGATAGAACTAATCCTACCTAAATAAAGAGCACGCGATGGTTTCGCAGAGATATTGTAGCAGTGTGTGCGCCTGTCATCCGGACTCGACGCTGACACAGCTTCGCACTAAGGACAAAGGAGAGGAGAGTAAGGCGCAATAGTGCCGTCACTACACGTTGTCGCGGCGAGTTACTCATTAGAAAAAAAAAAACTAACTGCCAGCGTTATCGACGTAGTGAATTAAATGAATGCTGCCTTTTTCATTGCACACTCGGCTTTTATGCCCCAAGTAATAGACATTGCTTCATTTGTAATTTACTTAGTCGGCTAGAATTTATAATTTGTTGGATTGTTATGCGTAATCATATTGACCAAACTGCCACCATTTCCGTTTTGCTTTTGTTAGCCATTTTACGACTGAATTACAATATTTACAAGACTTCATGTTTATTATACGTTCACATTAGACGTACGGTTTACCTACGTTTAGACGTTTTATTATTTCACAAAACTATTTCCCTTTCGATATTCAGAACGAAACGAAACGTCAGTGTTAGGATTATTTTGACTTGCGTCTGAAACGTCCAAGTTCTATCTTGTTATTCAAAACGAAGCATTTCCCAATTTACTGTTTATATTTTAATTCTCGTAAGCAAATTCATAAAACTCATTCACATTCAATTATAAATAACAACTTCGCATCTTATCAGTTTCATATACATACTTTCTCATTCTATTAAACGGTAATAAAATATAGCAGTGATGAGTATAATGTGGTATTGTGTCTTAATAAAGCCTATTGAAATGGCTTCGGCACGTTGGCGACGGCGCGACGGCAGCTGCGGTGTCGGCGGTCGCCATGGCTACACCGGCTGCTCGCGCCTTCGCTTGTACGCGTGGAGTCGAGGGTGCGATCAATCGCGTGCTCGGGGAGCCCACCGCGCACTTCTCGCGCGCACCATGCTCTGCTATATATAAACACACGTGCCTTATAACGAAACTTTATCCTCGACTCTTCGTATTGAAAATTATTAGGGGACAGAGTGAGATAAGAAAAGAGACAATACTAAAAATAAAGCACGCATTGATCTGATGACTTTTTTAACATTATACATTGCAGTTATGTACCCGATAATGTTAATAATTTGATTCAATTTTTTGTCCCTAAAACGTCGGTTTCATTTTTAATTTTATGATCATTTACTGGCGATCCATTAACTTTCTTTAACGTTTTTGGTATCCCAATTACCGAAACGTAACGTTAACACCGACTGACCATATACATAGAATTCAATTCGAGATAAGTTTTATACAAATTGGTTTTTTTTTTGTGTGAAGTTATAAGTGTTATATTGCGAATACATTAATATTTATATGGGAATGGAATGTGACCTTGACCCCACCGTGCATAGGCCTAACCTGCCCCAAAAGTCGCCGGTTGAATGTTGACGGTCGATAGCGTGGGATCCAGTTCGCGCACGCGCTCAGCTCCGGCTCCCGTCTGATCGATCGGGTGAGCCCACGTGGTGCAACGCATTTGCGAGGATTCCTTGCAAACATTTCGTAACACATATCACGTGTTACATAGTACTGGACAAATCTCTATGACGGCACACTAAGACCTATTGACTATCTATAAATATGTAGTCATGACTATTGAATCATCGTCGTCAAGAAATCGCCCCTGATAAGGTTATGTAAGAACGTGAGTTAAGTAATAATCGTTCTGAGAATAGATTCACAATTTTTCCCTTTGCTCTGTCTTACGGTCCTATTAATAAAATAAAAACAATCTTCATAAGAAAACATTTTGATATTTTGTTAAGTATTTGTTAAATATGAATGTTGTATACTTTATACATTTACAAATGTCTATAACATATCGCTGCTTCAAAACAAAAGGGCCACAACGCGAATAGACCTAATTTTACAGGAGAGCCATTTAAAGTTTTTAACATCAGTTTTTGTATAATTGCTCT
>DWDU01003586.1:0-11462 GCA_018245575.1 Jemadia suekentonmiller
AAGGGTGTAAACATAAACTCTTTTGAGTTTTACCGTACACCCTGCGCCGTCGACTAGGTATACAATTATAAAAAAAAAACAAAAATAAAAATTAGTAGGTACAAATCTCATAGGTAGTAAGTAGTATTACAGTAGTACAATACACACAAAGGAAGTTTTGATGAGCTAATGAGCGATACAATATAAAATTAAATGTATGATAAGTGGGTAAGTGGGTAAATGATATCAGTAAAATAAAATAATTCAATTTTGATAATCTTATCGATATTGTGAGAGATGATTAAAATAATGATAGATGGATAGTTATTTTCATACGCGTTTATAACGCCGATTCCGCATTTTATATTTACCAGTATTAAATTATCGTGCGATGAAAGACTTTCAAAGTGGCAGAAAATATTTCTGATAGACATTTGAAACATTAACGCTTATTGCAATTTGTAGATATTTTTATTTGATAATTGAGCGTTAAATATTTGTAGACCAATGATTATATTATTCGCATGCTGTTATCGGCGAACCTAAACAATGCATAATAGAACGCGGTACTGAGATATCCTCCAGGCTTCATATGCTATCGAAAGTCAGGAAATAGTTAGGTGATACCAAGATTGGAACGGTCTTACCGTTCTGTCGTATGATTCTATATTCCGTGGACTTACATAAACACTAATGCAGATGATAGCGAATATCATCATTCATCATCAGTTTATTAAAGTTCACTGCTGGATACTTCCCCTTCCTGATTGGGTTTTGCTAATAATCCCTACGATGGGCAAGCGATTTGCAGAATGTAGCGCATATTATCTTGAATTGCCGCTGCCCGTGGGCGGCCACAGCATGTAGCCGTGCATATACAGGTGCGCTACATCGCCATTTGCCAGCATCGGTTTATTCGGTATCCCGGCATACAGTCGAGGGTTATATTCTTCTTCCGGCCGGACACACATAATGAATACATTAGAAATTAAAAATCACTTCACCATTTTCAAGGTTACATCCACATCGCTCAGGATAAATAAAATATTTTCCCGTTACTCAATTTCGTAATGAATAAGGAGGATGTGGGAGAGCTGTGGAATAATCCAATTTGGACTCGCGTCCACTTGATTTATTTCCATTTAGATACCACGTTGACGGAAATAACGGTGTTTGGTAAGACGGCTAATATGTTTATATTAAACATAACGATATGTTTGCATTAGGTACACGCATTAAATGAACAATTTATTTTAATGTTAAATGTAGAAGCTTATCTTTGGTAAGCTGGTTTTGGGCGGTGTAGCTTAAAGGTGAAGAATATTTTCAATAGACGAGTAGGTATAATGACTTGAATGAGAAGAGAATTGGCAAAAGCAGTATGCCATGATCGATGCCGTAGAATTGCTCAGTATCCCTTTAGTTCCATGTTAAATAGAGAGGATATTAAATATGAATGGTCGTAAAAACTCGATGGCCGGATGGTAGCTATCACGTCTACTGATGGAAAGGCCCTGGGTTCAAATCCCGCCTCAGGTACTATTGGATGTTTCTAACTCTAGTTAAATTTTCTATTAGTGGCTCGGACTCTAATTTTATGCCTTTTCTTTGGCAATAGGCTGACTCCCTATTCCATGCCGGGATTTAGATGTAACTGGTGAAACGTGGAAGTATACTACACTCATCTGCCTACCTCATGTATTAGAGGCGTGATGTTTCGCAGGCACGAAGAATCACTACAATTATGAGGCAGTAGCAATAAAATCAGTTACATTCCAATAGTTACAACCTTAATTTAATACAAAAAGAATTTTTTTAAGATCAAATCCAACGAGAATTAGGTGACCTCTGGTTCACGATTTTGCGGAAGCGATTGGTGGCTTATTGCTCGGTAGCACTCGCTTCCCTTAATGTGGTCACTGATCAGTATTAATCCTTTTATATCGATGAGGATTTTGTATGTGTGTACCTGGTGTTGTATTCTGTTCGCACAGGGTGTGGCCCAATTGACTTAAAGATAAGGACAAATCCAATTATCCAATATTTTTCTTCAGTGTAACTGAGACTTGGTTGTAATTAGATTATTTGATCCATATAAAATAGTAAAGAATATCTTCGTAACGTTGCGCGTAAATGTTAATGATATATACAAAAGTTAATATTAGCAAATTGCAAGTGTATGTGAGCATAAATTCTCACTATAAACACCACATCTTCCGATACATACGTAAGAAATAGAATCTTCGAATAAAAATAGTAATTCAAATCAGTTTCACATTTATGTGGAAAATTATATACAGAAATAGCGGAGTCCAAAGAGCTTCAAGAAAGTTTTTTCACATCAATAATTATAAATATAATATTAATAATATAAATGAACAGGAGAGCTTTAAATGGTTATTCGCATTAGATTGCGATTGGCTAATTAATAAATATTATGTACCAATAATTATTAAAAAATTTACGAGTTTGCAAAATGTCTTCATCCTTCCTGATGACCGGAGGGTGAGAACAAACGAACCCCTTAAAATACATGTAAAATGATTGGTAAAATGAGGCAGTGTATTAAACTCCTTTGTCTACCATGTCTACCATTGTTTCGGCGCAGAACGCCTCGTTTAGATTTATTCGATTAAGTACACAGATGGCGTTGCGTTAAGTATAGTGTAAGGCGCTTAACCATATTTCAATGTAAAAACGTCACTTTTTTACATGTCATTGCAAACTTGTACCGTTAACACCTCTTTATTATACTATCATTAAAATCAAGCGACTGGTTTAATTTACGCCCCATTGTACGCGAACGTACAACCATATTGATCAATATTTTTTGTGGTCTCGTAGACTTCAATAAATATTGCAGTGAGTTTCTGCGGTCACTAATATGCCGTCACTTGTTCACAGATACGAAACCTATAAAGCGACGCTAAAAAAGATTCCGGCGACTCGCCTCTCGCGTCTGACGGAGGCGCTCGCGAACTACGACCCAGTGCTCAACGAATACTTCTTCGACAGACACCCTGGGGTCTTCGCACAGGTCCTCAATTACTACAGGTAAGTAACGAGTTAATAAATAAAATAGGTATCATTGGATATATCCACATACAGTCTCATTCTAAACTAGATGGAATCTGTTTTTTACATAAACTAATATACATACGTATTTATGAATACATATTCATGTAGATATTTTTCTACAATCAGGTTTGGATCGAATGTGCATAAATTCTAGTGCTCAGCACTTATATAGGTATTTGTTCAGGGGCGGAATCAAATCTATGACTCCCGACTCAGAGATTACAATCTCTAAACATTGAATAAACGGATTAATTAACATCCAATACGATGTATGTACATATATGATTAGTTGTTACAGTCGTGGAAGCATTATGTCTTCCATTCAATCGATTGCTTGTATTATTGTACTCCAGTTTGTACGTTGTACGGTGAAACGTGGGAATGTACTAAACTTCTCTGCCTACCTCTTCGGGGATTCAAGGCGTGAACTTACGTTATATTAGTAATAGTGAAATCAGTATTACTGGCAAGTACGCTAAAGTTGGATACTATAATCTGCGTTAATGTATTTCGGTCTGCTGCCGACTCCGACTCCGGCTGCCAATCATTCAATCAGCAGGTGTGATTGCTCAACATCCGCGCGCTAAATCATTCATTCCCATTCACTCAACACTAATGGCTCATCGGCTCGAATGTTGATTTGTTGAGGTGTTCGGATAAATTAATATCTGCGTATTCGATTTAAAAGATTTGGTAATTTTAAACAATAAATAGTATTTAACCGGGTCTGGAATCAAACCCTGGACTCTTTACAGGGTAGAAAAATATAATGTAGGTATATTGTCCTAAGTAAAAATTTCATGATATGATAGATAATAATTGCTAGTTGATTGACATGTCACTGATGGTGATATCAGTGACGTGAGTTAGGGGACATAGCCACTGTGACTTATGGTTATGTGCCCCAATAATGAAACGACAGAAGTAGATGGTGGTTGTAACAGAAATATCCATAATATTAACCCGAATAACAGCATACGTGCAAGCGATCTATGAATTTATTTTATACGACTCGTATTCAGCCTATAGTTCAAAATATAGAAATCATTGATTTTGTTTCCCGAAATTCCCGAAAACACAAGGAATTGGTCACTTATCTTTAATGCGAAGCGAAATTCGCCATCTATTGCGTACAGCATACAACAAACAGTTCGATAAAATATTGTCAGATATTTAGCTACTAGATAGCCTACTAGCGTATGGTCCAATGTCTGACGAGATTCGTAATTAAATATGCATTACGCTACCTACCTAGTGTTCTGTGCTTAGGATTTCGTTCAAATTAACCATCAAGAAACCGAATTATTGGTATCTAAAGATATAGTTCTCTGCATAGTACTCTTGTATACCTCTCAAGGAGACTATTAGGTTGCCCACGAGCACTCGCTCACCTCTTTCTTGCAACAACTTTTGAATTGGGTCATATCTCATAGAACCAGATATTTGTAACAATATTTGATTCACTATTGGAATAACGCTCTAGTTAGGACAAAATTAGTTCAATACCACATTTAAAATTTTGTTTGTATGTAGTTATGGAGAAATGTAATATACAATAAATATATGCGACAAAAAGGTAAGAAATCAGGAAAGTATGAAAGAAATTAATACCTGTACATTGTCGCATTTACACATATGCCGCCGGAGGTTTATAAAATTTTGCCACTAAAAAGGTATTAAAATCTTGCTGCCAAGAGGCTAATAAAATTAGCCGCTCCTGCCGGCGTCTACGATTCAATACCCTATCACAATCGTAATGATTTTCAATTTTTATATCACGAAATTGTTATCTTTATGATTTTTGCGCTATTGCCTTAGTTGTACCACTTTTTTCCCGTAATTAGTACGATTGTGAAAAACAGGACTGTAATGTGTCCGTTACTAGATTTAGTGTACAACCCAACCATTTAGTGAACATTGCGCTCCATTTCCTTTCTGCAATTGTTGAAACATATTGCACGTTCAATTATTTCGTAATGACGATTGGCTATGGTATTGGGTATGGTCGTGACTGCCTCGTTAGTCGTGTTGGCTGCAAGCGCGACTGCCGATCAAGAGGTCCTGGGATCGATTCCCGGGTCGGGCACTATAGGATTTTTCAAATTTAAATTTTCTCATAGTGGATCGGAGCCCGGATTTGTGCCCCGTGCATGGTAATAGGCTCACCGCCTATTCCATAGCGGGACGTAAACGTAACTGGTGAAACGTGGGAGTGTACTACACTCCTGTGTCTACCTCTTCGGAAATAATAAGCGTGATGTTACGTTTCTTTTTTACGTTTGGGTATATACGTATTAGTTTTCAGGTTTTTGTAAAACTGTCTTGTTTGGCCCCAAATTTGTCACACTTAAAATCTGCCGCCTTCCGACAACCCGTTCAGCCTTCGCATCGCTTCGTACTTTCGTATTTCTTCAAAATAACAGCATACTTGCGCACTATTTCTTAAGTATACATAAATATACAAAGAGGTATATTAGCGCTTCTATATTGCCTAGATTTGAGACTCCCGCTCGGAAATCCGACTTTGAAACTGGCTCGCGTCACTGACTTCACGAAGTCATAATACGTTTGGAAGATTTAGTAACATCCTTACAACGCTAGTGAACGCGTTATATATTGCAGTTCGGGCCTCATTATATGTATAAACTTGGATTTTTGTTTTTATTTATTTAATATCATTTCACTCCTTACAATAAGGGATCCAAAGATGTATTTAAGCCTGGCGGCATTATCTCCCAGTTATTCCTGGGTGACGGCGATAACGTGTGGTAGGCGCATAATAAATATTAATAAATAATAAATTCATATGTACACAGGCTTACCTAAAATAAATATGCGTAGGTACACATATAAACATTATTTATGTGATCATATACATATACAAGTCAACAAATACTACCTACACACATTACTGATATAATAAATACAAATGGAATAAATATATAAATATACATATGTAATAATATATTAGTTCCAATATCAGCCAAAAACAACTTCAATTTGGAATTAAAATGTTTATAAACTAACATTTTAAATACAGATCTGCTCCGTGCCTTTCTGATGTAAATATCAGATAAAAAATTTAAAAATAAATGTGCATTATATTAAACTTGACTGCCCCGTTGGTGGTGTTGATTGCAGGTGCGACTGCCTATCGGGAGGTCCTGGGTTCAATTCCCGACTATGACACTATTAAATTTTTCTAATTTAGATTTTCTAGTAGTGGCTAGGACTCTGGATATGTGCCCGGTATATGGCATTAGGCTCACCACCTATTCCATAGTGGGACGCAAACGTAACTGGTGAAACGTGGGAATGTTCTACATTCCTCTGCTTACCTCTTCGGGGATTAAAGGCGTGATGTTACGTGTATATTAAACTTATAAATAATGCATTTCGTTATTTACATTTTAATAGATAAAAACAACGTGGAAAGGCTACGGCCTTAATCCTATCATTCCCGGGGGATAACGCATTCCAAATTCCAACAGTGAGACGATAAAAAAGGTCGAAAACAAAACCACATATATTGATACATATATGTTACATATGACGGCTGACTCAACAGTCAGTCAGGCAGATATAGCGTTAGATGTGAGATTATCCATTCGCACGTGCATTTAACTTGTCTTCATTAGGTTTTAGCACACAATAACATGAATACGATAACATTCACCATTTTGAATGCATGTGAATAACTTTCGAATTGCGCAACACAACAGAATGTGGCCGGTGGAGTATGCGGCTAATTCCAGTGAGATATTTCCACGCTGTTCTATTTCACGTATTATGCGTAATAAAACGAAAATAAGATTAACATTACACTCACAATAATGTGCTTTTTGAGAATAAATATCGTTTGTTGGAACAGTGAAGGAAATTATTGACATTTGGAATAAATACAGCTTTTGTAGAGGATTTGATTGCCTCGTTGGTCGTGTTGGTTGCAAGTGCGACTGCCGAACGCGAGGTCCTGGATTCAATTGCCAGGTCAGTCAATACTAAATGTTTCTAATGTAGATTTTCTAGAAGAGGCTACCCACCTATTCCATAGTGGGACGTAAACGTAACTGGTGAAACGTGGGAGTGTTCTACATTTCTCTGCTTACCTCTTCAGGGCTTACAGGCGTGATAATATGTTATGTTATAGAGAATTGTACACAGTTAACGTTGCTAATGTCAATGTTAGATAATAGGTTTTGGTAAAGCACTAGAAAAGATAACAGAATTATAGGTATGTACTGTTTGAGACACACCTAAGTAACATTCAAACTTAAAACTTATAGAATTACGGTCGCATTTCGATCACTAGTGTACCGGGACTTCTGATAAAGCAACAACTTTTAAGCTTGCTAATTTATCTCAGTGAAGCTGTAAAGATCAATAGGACGTAAATGCATGAGATACTGTCTGCTCGCTAAATATACGACACATTGTTTAGTCTATTTGGGGTTGCTTTTGGCTTGGACTCAATGACGTTGAGAGTAGATGAAGTATTAATTTATGCATTCACTACGACACTCGCGAGGTACAGTACACAAAAAATATCCATTTGCAGCACAACTTGCAACAGTCAGTGCCAAATTAGTTTTGCGCCATGTGTACGTAATACGAACCGAGTTGGAATTTTAAAATTTAATACGACAAAAGTTCTTGTGCATAAACTTTGTTGCTTAGCGAATATTGTACACCGAGGGTTCATGTGTAATACTTTTCGGTACTGAATTATTAATGAAATCAGATGAGCAAGATTGATCAGCGCTAAGTTCTGCGAATTGTACAATTAGTTGTGGCGTTCGTTCCGTGGCCACGCGCTGGACGACGCTGTGTGTATTGTTGATAGCAGTACTAGAAATTTTAGATATAAGACCGCTATTGGCTGACGTTACTTACATTTTGTCTAACTAGATTCGTATATTCATTATTGTAGCGGGCCTCATGCGTCCGGGAGGTGGCGTAGCGGCTGGATGAGATTACTGGAGAACCGAGTGTTGTGGCTCACATTAGGAAACGTCTATGTTCAGCAATATAACGGTGTAGACTGAACTAGTCTCTCTACAAACGGGATGATCTGGAACTTACCCATCTTGTTCCTGTCATTGTTACATATTATAACTTGTCTGTTGATCCAGTGGTAAGTGAACCTGACAGCTGAGCTGGTTCTGGGTTCCACGTATTTTTTTTTGCTGTATTGTTATTACGAGCCCGGTGCATGGCAATAGGCTCATCACCTATTCCATAGTGGAACGTAAACGTAACTGGTGAAACACTCCTCTGCCTACCTCTTCGGGGATAATAGGCGTGATGTTACGATTTTTTTGTTATTATAAAATAGATGCTACCTAATTTAGAATCAAATGACGGTGTTTCAAGTCCCCCACCCCCAAGATAACTAATTATAAGTAACCTAAGTATTCAATAACTAAGTAACTAATTATCCATCTATACGATTTATATATTAAATTGGTTAATTTACTTTTGCGTGTATAAATATTTAAAAATATCAATATCGATCGTTAATAACCACTATTACTGGGAAAACATTATGTCCCAAACATCACATTGCAGAACAATCACGAACCTCATCATGAAATATGTCGGAAGAGTGTTCCCGGAACATAATAAATGCTCCTTTAAAGATGCCCCAAGGAAATAACTATGTCGGAGGAATAAAAAATGGTTTATTAAGATGCTTGTCCGACTCAGAGCAATAAGTGATGAAATAATATCTCGCTTTATAATCTTAGACGTTACTTTAAAATTTAAAACAGACCTAAATATATTTCTTTCCATCAGCCCAACATTTATGTCAATCTATTAGTAATCGTATTTGACTGTTTTACGTATTTCATAGAGCCTAATCCATTCCCGAAACTTTGCTTGGGTCACCGGTCCATATAATGTTGGGCAAGACAATTGCGTTGTTTGGTACGTGGTCGCCACTCGAAGTACTTTTTGCCCGAACGAATATCATTTCTTCGAGCTATATGACCGTTTTGAGCGTTCTCTGTTTGAGCCTCCTTTTTGATATACACACATTGACATATATTATATTAAGTATCAACGTTTCTCGCTTTCTATAAAACGAGGACCTGAAGGCAGAGGGAGAACATAAATTTAAGTTCGTTTCACATTAGCGTATTTTTACAGACAACCGACGTTATCACTTCACGATATTTAGCGCGCTACAGTTGTTCTATATTTTTATGCTTTGTAATAAACTTAGTTATGAGATACCGTTCTTTGATGATCTCCGCAGCCTATAGGTAAGAACTCATAAGTAATCAATAAGCTAGATCTTATGTTTGTATCATTTCCTGTAAAGTAGTATTTTAGCTTATAATTGAGGATGCAAACCGAGCTTACAATCCAATAGTTCAGTGATGGTTGTAATACTTAAAATGGTAAATATGGCACTAGAAAATATTTATTGCAACTGTTCTTTTGTTATTGTAAGCACAGTTCTTCTCCCTGTAAATCAGGAGGGTTTGAAAGTGATTCAATCACGATGTACTATGTAACGTAACACCACGCCTGTAATTCCCGAAGAGGTAGGCAGAGGGGTGTAACCCACTCCCACGATTCATCAGTTACGATTATGTTCCACTATGGAACAGGGGCTGAGCCTATTGTCATACACCGGACACGTATCCAGACTTCGGGCCACTACTGGGAAATCTAAGTTACGAAAAATCGAATAGTGATCGGTCTGGGATTAATCTAGAACCCAGGACTTCTCGACCGGCAGTCGCGTTTGCAACCAACACTGTCGTATATGTGTACTAGGGGTTAGAAGCGAGACGCATACATTAATACCTTATTTTTTGGAAAGGATTTAGCCCGTATAATGCTTATAGTTAATTGTTAATACTCAATTCAACATGTCCTTCAAAATACGTAAATATGGAGAGTAGGTAAATATGGGTGAGTTATACCATTGTCTCAGCTTGGTTGATGTAACTGTAAACGGTATTGTATTTTGTATACCTTTTAGTTTTAAGGCTGGTCCAAGGGTTCCTAGTTTTACAATTTAAGCTACAGGTTGCATTACAAGTTATAAAAACTTACCAATTCCAGTAGAAATTAGTCTTGGAGGAAGATTGGCTATTTTGGAATATCTCGTAGTGCCATAGTAGTAACGATTTTAAATTTGTACACAATTGTAAGTCACACTGTGAAGCCCTCGAACTAAAATAATTTTTGTTAACCTTCTTGTAACATTGTTTCCTTAAACAACGTTACCAATTGTTGTTTGTTAAATATCGTTAAGTCAAATATGGGTCCTTTACCTGGAAGGCAAACGTTGGCTGGTAGCCAAAGTTGATTCCGGTCACAAGAGAAATAAATTAATGAAAGACAAGCTTGCTGCGAATACAAAGTTTATTTAATATCATAGTTTATACGCATGCGACAAACATTCTTAACGACGCGATTCAGAAACCTATACAACACCATCTAGCGGTAGTTGACTTAATTTAATGGCCCTTATTTACCAGTATAAACACTTTATAAGTCATTATATTAGTGTACATAAGACTTTCTTTTTTCTTAAACGTTTGTGTTTTGATTAAAATGTTGATTTGAACAATTTCTACTATTACTACAATTACAAAATAAAAAAAGCCTGTATAATTCAGACATTTTTATAGATTTACATATATTTTTATTCACTGTTCATGCATGAATGGCTGTGTATGCTGAGAATATTATCGCCCGGTATTCAGCGCATTTAAATTTCTATACGAAAAGTACTTGGTCAGCCAACTGCAAGTGAGGAGGCGTTTTACTGAACGATATGGAAAAGTGTGTTAGAAACATATTTACATTATTGTAGCGTACAAGCTATAAAAAAATACATCCATATGTAGTAAACAGATAAAATTTTTGAACCTAAGACCCCACTTGTTAAATGAACGCCACCATACATTTAATAATGGTGTTCATTGCCAAACAAAATAAATATCATTTATTGCGCGCTAATATCTCGATGATAATATAATTGTATTATATTATCATTATTGTTCTACATTCCTCTGCCTACCTCTTCGGGGATTACAGGCGTGATGTTAGTTTTTTTTATAATATAATTGATTTATATATGCCATAAAATTTTATATTCACAGTATCAACTGTCCAAATGGATTATTGAAAATATTTAATACTTACTCTGTTAAATTTGAAAGCCTATGCGTAAAATATATTATATTGAATATGAAAATTCATATCTAAACTTAACACGCATCTACGCTTCAGGTGTCACGCTTCAGGTGACATTGTTGTCAAACGATATAATAAAAATCGTATTATGATAAAAGCATGTTTACTTGACTGCCTCGTTGGTCGTGTTGGTTGCAAGCGCGACTGCCGATCAAGAGGTCCTGGGTTCGATTTCCGGGTCGGGCACT
>DWDU01003587.1:0-11461 GCA_018245575.1 Jemadia suekentonmiller
CCTTGACGCCTGAACTAATAACCCTTAGATTGTGAACAAAAACTCCATCGCGGTATGTCAAATGAGGAAATAGCGAGCGAACCCATTATCTCTTCGACTCTAAGAACACCCAAGAAAATTGTCCCGGCAAGGAGTTTATACTTCCGCGAGTCACGATGCCACGTTACTAAAGGACATTGTTCTACCTAAGCTCGGAGAATGAAGCCTTTTATATCATTGTATATTATTATGAAAGAAATGTCTTGAAGCTCTTTCAGTCTTTGTTATTTCGAAACAGAATTTTATTTGTTTACTCACTAGTTTGTATTAGTGTAATATGTTTAAGATCTTTTCTAGTTTCGAAGAAGATCCGTGCTCAGCAGTGGGACGACATAAATTGCAGCGAAACTATTTGGAATCACTTTTATGGTCCACAAACTTTAACTCCAACTGTAACATCCGCTTAGATATTTTGCTGCCATTTAAATCAAATTTTGATTTTTATTACAAAAATTATTATTCATACACACAAGAAAGAGCGAAGTTGAGAACCACTTAATATTTTCAATCTCGTACTTTTGTTTGTTGTATAGAGCAAAGGTAATAATTAAGTCGAATTGATTAAATGAGTCAAGAGCGAAGTCTAGACTTTCAATTACGTATGTTTGTTGAACTAAAATGCAATAACTCTTGACATAAATGAGGCAAAACCATTGATTAAAGATTATTACAGAACAAGGGATAATAGTAAGTCGATATATTGTTATATTCATTTTCACTTCGTAAGATACGAGTATTTTTCTATTACTCGTGATATCCATCGTTAAGGGCTGACATATCAACTAATAAATAATTGCACTACACTCGAAGTATATTTCTTTCGTTACCTGCTGCATTAAAGCAGTTCTTAGATCTATTTAATCTAAAGCAGAATATAATTTCTGACCAAGATCACTGTAAATATGGTGTAATAGTTTCTGACAAACTTATAAGCAAAAATACTATTGACAGTAACGAAAAGAGTGTATTTCCGAGTCAACTTAAAAACGATTGAGTCAACTTAATCGCTCATTACATTGCGCAACGCATATTTTTCCCAAACAATTTCCATACAAATCTCACTTTCGCGTTAAACATCGCAAAGGTCGGATCGATCCTAATCGTGTCTAATTAATCAGAACGCATTACAAGTAGAAAGTGGATGGTCGTATTTTGCTCGCGGATTCGAAGAGAAAGGGGTATAGTACCTTAGGCACATAGCTCTAGAACTGGGTTAGTATAGCCGTAAACGGAAACTGTTTGGTTGAAAGTCGGTATTGTTGTAATATAATACGTCTGTGTTAATACGATTGACCAATGTCTATGGTTCCGCATGTCCTGGTTCGAGGTAATGTTCCTGAAGATTGGCGAGGGTGCGGTCAGTAATGAATATTGAAATCTATACCCAGTACACTACAAGTATACATGTTTGTGTAGTAACATTTGACTCGACTGATTTTGTATGTTACGTATAAAATTTTTAAAATTGTCAAAAATGTAGGATTGTCTACTTTAAATGTAGCTTAAAGGTTTTAATGAATATAATACAAATCCTGAACATTTACTAATTATAAATACAGGCATCTCAATATATTCAACAATCAATAAACATTATTTATTCATGTCGATAATACAAAAGAACTGATGCGTAAATAATAAAAAAGAAAGCGAAAATTAAGCGCGTTTCAATCATTAGAAATGTTTTCATTTTTTCGTGTTTCGAGATATTGTTATCGAATGTGAGAAATTTCAGAGTATCCGCCGATGAAACATATTGGCCGGGTGATATCTGAAACTGTCAACGTCGATGCTTAGAACAAATGAATTGGCACGATAGATCACGACTTGTCATACAGTCGTAATAAATAACAGGAAAATATCACACGTCTGTTCGGGTTTTCACTTTAGAAACTTGATATTTGTTAATAGATCTACTCAATAGGTGATTAATGTGATTGTTTATAGTACATGTAACATCAGGTCTGTAATCCCCGAAGAGATAGACAGAGGAGCGTAGTTTCACCAGTATACTTCTCACCGTGGAATAGACACAAATACAGACTCCGAATTATTGCTATAAAATTGGACTATAAATTCTAAGTTAGAAAAATCTAAGGGCACCCGACTCTGGATTTAAACCCAGGATCTTTTGATCGACGGTCGCGCTTTCACCCATTGATCAACGGGGTAAGCAAAGTATATATTTACGAGTATACACATATGTAATTTACCAACCGTCTAGCTATCATAACACAGGCTCTGCCTAGTTCGGAATGTAATATTTATTTACTACCATCAATATGCCTCGTTGGTTGAGTAGTTGTAAGGGTGACTGCCCGTCGAGAGATCATGGGTTCGAAGCTCAGATTAGTTAATGTTGGATTTTTCTAACTGAAAATGTCTATTACTGAGTCGGAGGCTAGATACACGTGCTCGGTGTATGGCAATACGTTCACTACCTATTTCATAATGGAATGGAAACCTAATTAGTAAAACGTGGGAGTATTTTACACTCCTATGCCTACCTCTTCGGGGATCACAGGCGTGAAAACGTTTAATTTACTAATGCAACATTAGTGGATTTATTTTTCCTCAACGCGCACTATCAGTGCGTTCACCCCACATCCCCCGTTCTCGGGTTAACAGTTCTCGAAATAAGTGATCCAGCGAAGTCGACAGCAATTAAAGTAATGTGATATTAGTGCCGCTCAGGAAGTGTCGGGAAGTTGTAACAACCTTGTAGTATCACCGTACTGTGAGATTTCTCTGGTCTATTGAAATTAGACTACCGTTGAGTAAATATACCTACATGTAATTATTGCCTTTAACGTTGTCGTTTGAAATAGTATAAAACGGCTTTAAAGTTATCTCGGAGTCAACCAGTATTGTGGATTGTGGCTTTAATTCTTTTCATGCGAGGAGACCCAGTGGAATAATAAAAAATTTGATGATAATTTAATTAAATGAAACGTAACAAAAGGTCACGTCTGTAATCCTCAAAGAGATAGGCAGAGGAGTGTTGTACAATCCCACGTTTCGCCATTTACGTTTGCGTTAAAATTAAATGATTTGTTATGTTGAAATAAAATGTTAGCTTAAAAATTGTATTAGACTCAATAGTCGTATATTCGATGTCCATTTCCGTGGGGAAAACAATTATAACTTTAATATAAAACATATTTCAATGGACAGGCGAGGAGTTAAGCAAGTTTTTGAACCTTTTCAAATGTACGTTTAAGAAAACGAAGATGTAGTGTTATTTATAAAAATACAAAGTGGAACATGGAAAAACAAAGTTAATCAGAAGTAAGTTGGGATAATCTTTCCGCGGCGCGTACTGTTCTGCGGATCACAGAACACCAATGGAGTGTCTATGCGATCCTTTTTTGAAATTCCATTTTATTTTTTATTGTCAGTAGACGTATTTCCGCCACGCTTGATCCTTTATTAATTAATTATACAAAATATTAAGAAATTAATAAAAATATCAAATATTAAGCAAATTTATGGTTAACTCATGTGCGGATTACCTCACTATAATTATTTACCTTAACAATAATATTATAAATAGGTGCGCGTCAGGATTTGAACCCAGTGACTCGAAGTAGACACTTAATTCAAATTCACTATACTGTCAATGCTCATAAATCTTCTGCAAGTGGAAATGTATGTAACATTTTTTACGTTGTATCTACTCTACGAATGTCGTAATCGAAGGTTTGTAAAAACTTGGTTCATTTGGCCGATTGCATTGAGAATTTTAATACTTACTTTCCCTGAACTTTACTTATTAGGACTTCATCGAATGTCTCATTATATAGAGTTTGGATTACCTCTATTTTTCTACATATTTTTATACGTGTCTACACAGTTTCAAAACATATTTAAAACTGTTTATCTTTTATTAATACGATTAATAATATTCAATGTCATTGTCGGTAGTAAATTACGTAATGTATTAGGTTTGTTTGGAGCAGTTAATTTTTCAATAATTTCTAATCATTTAAATTTAGTTACAATTAAAGCCTCGTCTGTCTTGTAAGTCGAGGGTTATAAGTGTCACATTTGGTTTTCACATATTTTAAATATATTTCACAGTGCGTTGATAAAACTATGAACAGTTATTTATTAGATCACATAATTAAAAATCTGGTTGTCGGTGGCGTCTGGCTGAGAGCGCGACCACTGATGCAGAGGTTCTGGGTTCAATGTCCGGGTTGGTTGCTATCGGAATTTTCTAACGTAGAATCCTAAATGGGAGTCTAGATTTGTGCATGGTATAGGCTCACCCTCTATTCCATACGGGGATGTAAAATTTAACAGGTGGATTGTGGGTGTGTAATACACTTCGCTGCCCACCCATTCGGGAAATACAGGTGTGAAGATAAAAAACAAGTGTAGTTTAACACACACAGGCGTGATGTTACGTAGTTTAAATGGGAGATGAAATGTGTTTGCGAGTTATAATTAACTATGTTATCTAATCACACGCATACACACACATTTCGAACACTTTTACAAATTAATCTGTGTAATTGCGAATTTCCTTTTCAATGAATAACCAAAATGTAATCGGTAAGGAATACAAAAAACAGTGAATGTTCCTTCCTGTCTGAAGAAGTTAAAAGTGTCATTTATCTGAATTCGGTCTCCGCAACAGATTGTTAAATGAGGATGCCCTTAGTGTATTGTTTCACGATGACATACAAAAAGATAACATACAAAAAGATAATAAAAATAATTTATCTTGCTCACCGTACATATGTTATATATTTAGCTTAAGCTATATTGCTAATATTATAGTAAATTATGAGACAACAGTTCATTGTCCTTATGCACATTGGACGATAAAATCTTATATGTTAAACTTATGCTGTGAAATTAACACCGTCACATCGATGAAGTGTAATTATATGTGTTCAATAAGATTGAACCTTTAATGGCGATGGAATAAATATAATAAGTATTCAAATCGGCCTTGATAATGTCTTCATTCAGTATGCTATATACATACTCATACTCATCAGCGTTACAAATATTTTTGGGATGGTTCGACTAGTTTCGAAACTGGTGATCTTACGTATCGCTAGACAATGCAAGCTAAGCGTTCCTCTCGCTAAGCGTTCGCGGTGAGACAACCCAATAAACGAGGACGCGGTAAATTCGAGTCGCGACGACAAATCCGCTTCATGATTGCGATATTAAATTTGCAAGCATTTTATTGCTTACTTCCCCGTGCTGGTAGTTGCGTTTCTCTTACTCTTCTCGTGTCAAGTGTACAAGTTTATCGTGTTTGTTTTTGTTCAAGCTTAAATTCTCTTGGGAAATTAATAAAAATAAAACTATTTGTAGTGGGTTCGAGCGACATGTTTATTTTAATTGCTGCATATTTTGTGCATTCGTTTAAGCAATACACAGTGTGTTAGGATTAATAAGGTTTTTGGGTTAGCTGAAATCCTTTTAACGCATAGCTACCTGGAGAGGTAAAGATATGAGTGCTAGCTAAAAGTGCTTGCTCCAGTGCGGATTGCCAGAGCGGTAGTGGTAGGCTAGTGGTAGAACTGCTTGTAACATGTTTTTGAACTACTTTTCAAGTGTTTAGCTGTGATAATCTAGTTGTTTTAGTTGCTAAGGGTCCCGGGTTCGAAATTAGCCACGCACCTTTCGCTATACAAGATTATGCGCGCTTTGAAACTAAATATCACTTGCTTTAACGGTGAAGGAATACATCGTGATCTAATCTATAGATATACTTTAGAGTTTTCGAGGATCTTTTGAAGATGTGTACAGTCCCTTAATCTGTTATCTTAACCCTTCTCTGACACTTTGAGGGAGGACCAGTAACCATCAGTGGAATAACAAAAGAGTTGGTGATTAAATCAATAATCTTAATTTTGAATGCAACGATAATAAGAATATTAATTAAAAATTAAAATTTACTCTGAGTTATTATTTTGTGATAGTAAGTCAGTCGTCGATGGTAAATTGTACACATGTAAGTTACAACAGTAAAGTTAAAAGGTGAAAAAATAAACTTGCAAGCACGTTTGTATACAAATTATATTGTATAGATAAATGCATGGCCGCTTTTAAATGGAATATGAGTACCTATTACAATATGAATACAAGAAAAAAATACATTGAAAGTCTTATTAAAGTTTAATCTCAAATAACAATCTTAGCAGGTGAACTGCATTTTGTAACAGCGTTAAAGCAAAAGTCGTGGCTTTACTCAAATATTTAGCCAAATATAGCGTAAATATGTAGAGGTGCTACATAGGCTATCTATTGGGATAGTTTACTAGCTTTTCATCTAACATCATAAAGTTGTACAACGTAATTGCAATGATCGCAAAGTCGACTTTAGTGCTTTGGTAATGAAGGATATAATCGTAAGAAGTTCACGTGGGAGTTAGGGAATATTTTCTGCAGCAAGAACGTTGCGTGTTAGGTGGCGTAGTAACCGTAGAACTGAATAAGTAAATGCTTCGTATAAATCAAGTTAATTGCGTCGGAGCACCTCCTCGTATGAGCCAGCAGCCCTCAAGTACAGTATTCGATGGAACGAGGTGGGTTTTATAGTGAATTCCATTTACCTTTAACTTTTAATGTCGTCTCCTGGCTATATATTTTTGTGTAAATACTATTTATTATTAATTTTATCACGCTAGGTCCCCACATATTTGTATCGTTACATACTTTATTACCTCAACAAAGTATAAGTCTTCTCCAAACGAAGCGATATAAATTGGTATATAATGTCATAGGTATATAATGATATTGGTCAAGACAGCAATAAGGGTATTACATATTATTATACATATTAAAACGGTACCATACTCGTACATATATATTAAAACGTTGTTCCGGCGGTTTTGGTCATATTATTATAGAATTTAAAACGACTGACCAAAAAACATTGACCGCTCAATGAAACGAAACAGCAGAATTGCTTTCACTTCAATAAACAGAAACGTGATTAAAACTTTTAAATTACTCAAAAAGCCGAAGTTTTAATATAAAGGGCAAACAATATCGACCGCACGTTCTAATTTAGACGCTCTGCTCAGGACTGAGTCAAAAATTCTAAAGTAAGGGTTCGTTTCCAATAGGACGGTATTAATATCGAACAAGATTCACCTACCTTGAATAAGTAGGTTGAATAAAGACTGTTAGAGGATTCAGGAGTCTTCGAAACGTAAGTGCGTGTGAGACGAGTAAAACGAATTCAGAAAAACTGCGTCACGGCGATAAGGATATTTGACTCTTGTTGCTTTCTGTGTAACCCATAAGGGACCTGGCGTGTTGATATAACAATAACCTGTACTTTCATGTCATCATCAGCCCATCTCAGTACACTGCTGGACATAGGCCTCTACCAAAGGACATCATCGGGTATCCTCCTCAGCTTGCCGCATCCAGTTACTGCCTACTGTCCACAGTACAAGTACTGTACCAATATTCTACTTTATTACTTAGTCCCACTATTGTTGTAGTAATCTTAATTGTTCTAAATATTTAGCTGACCGTTGGATCAAGGCTAATGATCCATTTCACCCATTAGCTCCATTCCCAAAGCCGCACCTGTAACCAGTTCCATAATATTAATACTACAGTAATGTCAACTTTGTTTCGTTTTAGTCGTTAAAACATTACAGCAGAACTGGATACTTCACGTTACTGTTATAAGAGTTGGTACACACGCTTAATAGCTCACATTTACCGTCGCTCAAGACGAAACACGAGAGTTACAAATGATTTTCATAGAGTTTTCCGTGTAGAGTTCAAGAGTTGGACCTGTTTGCGGCATAACTTGTATTGTTGAGTGCCGGGATTATGTGTATGGGTGAACGTCGTACGTAAACACATAAATGCTTATCTGCGAACTACAGTGATCGGCTTACAGTATATAATGGTTTGTAAGCCAATTCGGCCTTGATTTTATATTGACTAAAGTTTCACATTTATTCATGCTGTTGTTCAGGCCGTGGTTGAAATTCTAAAGTGTTTTATTTTAGTTTTTTAGTGTGAACGTAATTGGAGTTCTTACGTTAGAGTAAGTATAACACTATAAATCTCTAATCTGGGTTAATGGATGATAACGTGGATAGTGATAGTGTTAATGGATGATGACGATATATACGATTTTATTATGTTGCATGTATTTGTAAAACATTTTATGTCTAATTTTAGTTTTCCGCTCTCGTTCTTTTCATAAACTTTAATTATGCCAAATTTTACATTTCTCTGTTTTCCTGTTAATATTTATGATGTTTTTTTTTTAAATATTTATCAATTATATTCGTAACATTTTACAAATCTCACTCCCAACCATCTATTACACTATACCTACATGTATCTTAGTCAGAAATTATTTTTTCTATTGAATTGAAGAAACTATAATAGAGCCACCGTATAAGATAAGTTTTGAAAATATCTATTTAAAAAAATATTGATCCTCATTGGTCGAATGGTTCCATGTGCGACTGCTTATCGTCAGGTCATGAGTTCAAGTCCCGACTCGGTAACTATTTGAATTTTCTAACTTAGATTTTCTGATAGAAACTTCTAGTAGTGACTCTGAGTGAGTGAGTGTAGTGATTTGTGCTCGGTTTAGGGCAATTAGGCTTACAACCTATTCAATAGAAGTACTCCTCTGCCTTCCCCTTCGCGAATAACACACGAGATCACAATACGATTCACGTTAATTATGTATTACTTTTTCAATCTTACAGCAGCAAAATAATTTACATCGTACACGGGTGTACGTTTGATATATGTATGCGTCTCTAGAACATTCTCAGATAAAAAAGTGTATGTAACAAAAACGGAATTTTACTGCCGGCAAATAAAATTATGAGACGAATGAGAGGCAAATGCGACCTGATTCAAACATAATATGTATGTATACGCGAGAATTACGACTTGTCTCTTTTAAAATATTTGCACATTCTCGTGAGAACTCAAATACATGTATTCAAGTATCTAGACGGCTTGTTTTATTAATAATTTAACTGTACATTGACTGCCAAACAAAGCAACCATTTACGCTGCTAAGTGGGTACACCTGATTGCTGAGCCGTTTGTTGCGGGTTCGATTACCGGCTGGGACAGATATTAGTGTCATTAAAACAACGATGTGTCCCGTGCCTGGGCGCAATAGATTTATCTCTACAAGTATTTAATATGTACATAGGTACATATGTTCATGTCAGGATCTTTACAGGGTAGACAGCGAGCACCGAGTGCCAAATATGAGTGCGGATTTATGACGTTTATAGAACTCTTAAAACCAAATAACGCGGGCAGTATATAGTTTGGAATCAGATGGACCTGTGTGGATGTGTCGAAGCATATTATTATTATTTATCACTATTATGTTCAGGGAATAAATACTATAAATACCGATCGAGAGGTCCTTGTTCAAATGCCGAGTTGGGTACTATTGAATTTTTGTAACTTGGAATTTCTAGTTAACATTTTTAGTAGAAGCAGGGGTTTGGATTTGTGTTCAGCGTATGGGAATAGGCTCACCCCTTATTACATTGTAGGACGTAAACGTGGGTGGGTACTGCACTCTTCTGCCTACCTCTTTGGGGATTATAAAGGCGTTGTGTTCCAATAACGCGAAGTAGTTGATGAAGTCAAAATATATAATAAAGGTCAGAACCTATACATATAATAATACTGTATTATATAATATAATACATAGTTGTCTCGATTTAAAGCCGGTTTCACATACCAAATTCCAAAGTTCTAGTCTTTATAGGCAATGTCTGTACTTGACTGAGCCTGGTAATTAATAACGATAAGTACCAAGTATTCATGCGTTTCTTACACATAAAAATTGTCCAAAAAAAAATTGTCCAATCTCTGTCAAAAACGCGTTAAGTATTTAACGCGTTCACATTTTTTAATATACAGTAATTCCATGTATATCGTACGGTTATAAAATGAATAAGTTTGGTAAAAAAAATAGATAAAAACACTGACATGTAAGGAAATATTTATTAGTTGAAGCGCCATCTGTTATTCCAACAGAGTATTATTTCGGCTCTTTCTGTTTTACTATGGTATACAAATGACTGAAGGGCATTTGAGCAAATTATAATAAAAACGAAGCTTTCATACGTATTTTATAGATGACGCTAATGGGTTCATTATTTTCAGCATATATCACATAGATGACGTTGTTCACCCTATTTCCAATAACAAGGCTCGTGATGGATATTAGTTCTAAAGATTATGTATAGATGTCAGTTAAAAACAAGCAACAGATTCAAAGTATTTTGTTCAATAACTGAACATTAGATGGCGTGCTGATAAATTGTCTCAAGATATAATGTTCACCGTAGAATTTGAAATTTGATTATGTGCTAAATGTCATAATAAAAAAATATTATTACTCAGTGCAAATATGGATAGCAAGGACTATTCTCAGTGTATTTTTTTTTAAATTGGGAATATTATTATGCAAATAGTCCACTAAAAATATTAAAAAGTACTTAACTTTTAAGTTTCGTAAATAAAGTAAAAATGTTTGTTGTTTCCTATATAGGTAATTTTTAAATCTAATTATCACAAGGTCAAACGATCTATGTATAAGTATTTTTTGAGGTCTATAAAGATACAAGTTAAGAATGTTTTCGCTAAAAATGAAAATGGACATAGCAGCGAATAGGAAAAATAACCTTTCTTGGAATATTCATGACGCCATCGTGGAACTTGTCAACGGCATGCACAGTTACAATCTGGCTGTGACGTTAACCTAACGTTTTCATGGACTGTTCTGTAATACACCCATGTTTTTCGTAAGCTATAATTTACTAATATTCTCATTATTATTAAATATTAATAACAATATTCGATAATAACAATAAACAAATAAATATTATTTAGTTCGAATGCCAAACATCTCTATCCTTTTAGGCCTGTTGTGCATCTTCAACATTCATCAATATTCATATTATAAGCATGTTGGTTTTTATAATATATTGGGTCTCTATATAGTTTAACTTTATATATAGTCTTTTAAAATATATTGGAGAAGATAATGAAAAATAATGTTTGAATTTAATTCGATTCCAGAGATAGAATCGACTAAATTTTATTTTGAATTGTTGCATAGAACATCCCAGATGACATTAGAAATTGTACACAGTTGTAATAACTCAATTCTTCTCTTGTTGTCTTCTTGACGTAAGAAAAAACGACAGGAGTAGAATTGAATAATAAAAAAAATATAATGTTATGCTTCTAATCGCCGAAAAGGTAGGTATAGCAGTTAAATAAAAATAATGATAAACCTAACACATACTTAGTTTATTGATCACTTGGTAATAAGTGGTCACCACAGTACATCGATTTTGAATACAATCAAGATCTGCTTAAATTAGTCACATATTCGTATATGTTGTATCAACGAACGTAGTTGTAAAATCCT
>DWDU01003588.1:0-11460 GCA_018245575.1 Jemadia suekentonmiller
ATTTCTCTTTATAATTTAAGTTTTATGTATTTAGCTGTAAGTTTCCCTAAAACTTTAATAAATAAATAAATACTTAGACCGACCCGGAGATCGAACCTCTTAATCAGCAGTCCACTTGCAAGCATTACACCAACGTGAGGCAGGAAAAGCTTCCGATATGTTTAAAAACATGTCCAACGAGCGCCCCGGGGTTCTCTATAAAGTCCCCTAAAGCGTGTGAACTTTAGCAAACTCTTGGTCCTAAAGTGGAACGACAAAGGGGTGGATGACGGAGGTGGTGGAGGGGATGAAGTTGTACATACACCGTAATGCATGTTCACCTTAGTCATAGTGGATATTTTTATTTCAACATTGTCTATATCAAAGATACGATTTCGAGGGATAAGGAATTTCGGGCATACACAGATTGGCATTTCAAATTATCAAAAATCTGGACAATCACATTTTACTTAATAACAAAGTAAATGTGTTTAAGAGCGCAGCGGCATGCGATTAAGCAGAGTGGTCGTCCTTTATATCAGATCGTGGGGAAGTCGGTCAGGGCTGCGCACTTGCGGATCGCCAAATTATTGTTCTCAATGTACCAAATTATTTTTAGTATTATCAGTTAACCCAACGTATAAATAATGAACACAACATATAGTTAGTGCATTGGCCAAAATAAATATACGCTAAACTCACTTTCCACTTGAAGCAACAAGCAACTAGCACTGAGATTGTAAGTTTTATCTTTCTACTATAATCATTACCACATTTATTTATTAGTCCTCATTACTATTGTTTTTGTTAACTATTGCACCGGCCATTATGTTTTTATATTATTTACTATTCTCAAATGGTTGACGGATGGAGAATGCCACTAGGCATTAAGTTGTCCCTTCGCCTCTCATGGTGTACAATAAAGAATAAATAAATTAAGCAGACTGATGATGCTGATTGTTGGTGCTCGTGCAACCAGGTCCAACAGACCTGTTTAATGCAGTACTAATAATAGACGACCACGTGTAAAAAGGTGCCTTATAAGAAATAATGCCAAAGAAGATAAATATGCAATGCAAATATTGATTGGACGCAGGTGCTGAGAAATCAGGACCCCTGTTTTTATCAAATGTTTTAGATATTGGTTGATGAGATGAATAGACTCGGAAACCGGTGTGCGGCTGTGATGAGAGTGGTGAGTGTGGAAGAAGCACATCAGGTCTATGAATATAGAGATATTTGACAATCGATGTTCTCTGTCTAACATATACGAACTCGGGTGATGATGTAATAATAATATCGACAGAATACAAAGAAATATAGCAAAGTAACTCATATATTTTCTATACAGCATCATTGAAGAACAATCAAATACAATGAATCTATTATCTTCTTCATCTACGCGTATCTTTAATACACGAGCCGACATGTCCCTCTAACGCTTATGGAAAATGAACATCTGTCTCTGTCGCTCTTACTACGCATTGAACATTTAATTAAAACCGTATACCGTAGAGAATATAATACATTTTACCCTGGGTACAAATTTAACATACCGTAATATGATAGAGCTCTGGGAAATTCAACTGTGCGTACATGTAATAGAGTTGGATTTTCATTGCTCGGTGTGATGGTGTGTTAATGAATAACACATATTACGATTCTCACAATTGATACGATTGGGACAATAGATGTTTGTATTAACATCGTGCTAAGTATGCCCTGCTATGCCAGACATTGCGTGAAACTGGAATTGATCCAAGATCCTAGCTCATAGGGATCTAAGAGTCTAGTCTGAAGGTTTTACCGTGTATACATTTAAACATTATAGAACCTTACGTAACCCAGTTGCGGAGGCCTACGTCCGGCGGTAGACTTCTGTTAACAGGCCGATATTGAGAGGCCTGTGTTAAGATTACGTTTCTATGAAGTTTCGTCGCTACGACTTGACGGGTGCCTAAAGCAAATAAATGAAGAAAAAAGATTGAAAAATAATACTCACGTTCTCTTTATCAACGTCGAGCTGGTCTTTCGGTAGACTGAGCCCGCATCGCCTCCCTTCGCTCTTCTCGAACCTTCGACCCCTTCTGCCATCGGTCGAGAACTTCTTCTCAATATTCCGCTTGGCCTTTGCGAAATCTTCGCTAATGTTCTCCGAGGATTTCCAAACTTTCGGCGGCTTCTTCAAAACCAAAATAGGTTTTGGCGGGAGGGATGACGGTTTCTCAATGCCGTACTTGATAGCGCGCACTGAGGTGATGTTACAATCTAACGCCTTTAAGGTGTTTGCATTAATTTTGCTCTCAGTTTCCGACTTCAGATTACCCATGGTGGTTGTGGTGGTGTCGGCTGTTGGACCCTTCTCGAAATTCTCACGAAGCTTTTGAAAGTCGATCTTCGGGCTCGAAGTTAGTTTCGGTGATCCCGTCGGTACCGAGTCACATGGTACATCGTAGATTTTCTGATCCTGAAACAATATATGAACCAAAACTGAAATCTCCATAAATATTTACGCATTTGTAAGGATATAAAAAGGAGGAACATAAAACTGCTGAATTTGGATTCGACGTACTTAATAATGTATGCTATGCGATAGAAAAATATCTATAGAAAGAAAAAAAATTAAGATCGTTCATCTGTATCTTTTTAGAAAATATCATTATCCAATAATTGAATTATAACAGAGTTACAGAACATATATTTTCTAAGGTGGATAAAATTGTACATTTCTACATAAATATGTAAGTACCACTTAACATATATTACCTGATAAATAAAAAAAATGACTCGTACCTACTAATTGTTTTATCCATAACATACATAAAATTTTCACCATCTCTTTCATGCCAAAATCCCCCCCTCCCCAGTCTATGTTCTCGTTATCTCCTCTTTCATCACGTTCCACTCGTCCTTCAGGTGTCATACATATTTTTTCTCTACTCTGCATACAAAAACCTCGGCCATTCACCTGGCACACATGTCGCTAATACTAATCACGCAGTGACGTAATCTTTCTATAGCGACGATTTGGAAATTTCACATAAAATGAAAGTGTACGTAACATCTATACAGAGAGAACGATATGTATTAGAAACCGCGTGGGAAAGAAAAAGGAAAAAAACGCATATTCATTTGTATATATATTCATTATAGCTTTTACTGCAATTATATTGAATAGGTAGTGATTTGCACGTGACGTACGGGCGATGTCACACTCGAGTGAATTGTCGCTCACGACTAATAGTAAGTTTTTAATTTTTAAAACGGCCGGAACCTTTTCGAGATTTGGCGAATGTAATTAGTCATAATCTAGAGGTTTACATACCACACTTCGACTTAAGGGGTTTGAAAATCGATTACCGACTAAACATTTATATTTAATAGATAAATAATTAATAAAACGTAACATCACGCCTGTAATACCTGAAGAGGTAGGCAGAGGAATGTAATATCTACAGTCTCACGTTTCACTAGTTACATTTACGTCCCAATGTGGAATAAGTGGTGAGCCTATTGCCATACACCGGGCACATTTCCAGACTCCGAGCCAGTACTAGAAAATCTAAATAAGAAAAATCTGAGTGCCCGACCCGGGAATCGAACCCAGGACCTTCCGATCGGCAGTCGCCCTTGCAACCAGCACGACCAATGAGGCAGTCACAAATAATGAATGCTTTAATAAGTACCCAACCTTAAATTAAAGTAAACATCGTGACAGAAGATACACAACATAGAGATTTACAATACAAGATGCGATAATATTGCCAACCTCCACTTGGCCTGTGTAATAACCCTTAAAGAATTTCCACCCTGTACAGAGACCCGGCTCAAATAAAGGGAGGATAAAAAGTGCAGACGGTGGTTATGATATTAATAAATTAAAAATGATATTTGATTCACTATCTATATTACATTCGGATTAATCTACCGGTACATCGAGCCTAATAGGGCTCAGCCCGCACTTAACCAGCGTAGCGCGCTACGCCCTTAACTCTTCTCATTCGAACAATCCCGTGAAAACAACGCAACAATGAAAGGGATGACATCGAATATTTGATATCATCGGTACCTAATAGTGATTACATAAGGATTGTTGAACGAGTACGCAGATGACAATAAAATTTTACTTCCATAAAATCTAAAAAGCAGTAACATATCAATATTATGTGCAAGTTCAATGTGGAAGCGCCTTTACACCGCTTTTTGCGTACCATCACCTCACGCAGTACTGAAACGGTTTCGTGTGTCATTCGTCGTACATAATGATGCTCGAAGAAAGTCTCTCCGGCCTAACGCCAGCCAGGCGATTAACGAACGTCATTGTGCCTTACAGAAACTAGTAAACGCACGTACGCGACGAGAGCGGGTACAAAATGCTTCGGCGCAAGCAATTTGGCTGCTTCCGTCAAAGTGAACTAATGAGATCGTTATCCATGTGATGTTGCATTGGCCTTCAAAGGCAATAATTTGACAATACCTATCCGAGTTTCTAGAAATAGAAAATAGTTTGTTTTCAAGTGAATCGGGATTTTAATGGGAAAAATTTAATTATGAATCAAGGCTCATATCCTTTTTTTATAACGGGAAGAAACCCTTAACTAAAGTGTGAATGAAGCGGTGAATTCTTTTCTGAGCTCCAACTCTTTCTACAGAATGCAATATCACATATGTACAAATCATCGCTCTACTTCTTCTATAAATTCACTTCTCCATACCCACAGAAGGATAAGAATTCTGAATGTATGTTTGTATCCCACGATCGCATTATCATAGCATAACTCTCTCACTCTTAGCATAACTCCTTAAAATCATCCTAAGCCCAGAATAGTGGGCAGCTAATTAAATCTGCCACCCAGCCCAAAGTGAACATAATTCGCTAAGGTCAACACCTAGTTGAGCTGGTCAATTCAATTATACTCAAATTAGGTAGGTTGTACAGTTGCAATTGAACGAATGGGTAAAATAAGAGGAAAAATTTGCATACACCCATACAACAATATACATTTATATTTAGAACGAGTATGATGCTATAGGAGTTAGTACATATTATACATCTACTTCCATCTTTCATGCTTCCTATATAGGTACAATCGATCGTCTTTTAAAAATAGTGTCATAGTTGTGAAAATACGTTGGAAGACCAAATTAAAGAAGGACCAAAATAAAACGTGTCGCGCTGATGTGTAAGGACCTTAATAGAAGTTTTGTTCAAGTTATGTCATTCGACTACTTTGTGTCATAAGAGTACGTAAGCACTTGTAATTTAGATTATTTACAAAACGAATCACTCGAGTTGACTCAGAAACCCAATTAAAATATAAATAACCCATTGATAAATTAAATTGATTTTGATAACGATTGTATCATAGTATAAACAACGATTAGATGTATGCGTACAGTCATTTCGTCTGAGGCAAGACTACTAAATTAATGTTTGAAAATAATTGCAATACTTCACCAGTATATTTGATCGTCATCATCGTGTGAACAGAATGTGGTTAATTTATGTTCCTTTCTTTGTATGTGGAGAACAACGTTACAGAATGATATTCTGATCTTTGAAATATCCAAAATTTTGTAGCGTAATTCAACGTTTACATTTCGTACCTGTAATCTAAGCCACTATGCTGCAGACAGCGCACAAGCTGTACTACTAAATATGTACAGGCTAAGTAGTGTCGTTGCTAGCGGTAGCTGTCAGCGTTTTATCAATGATACAGTTGTTTGAATAAAAGAGTCGTCGACGCCAGCGCTGTCTGGCGGCGAGTGGCGGGTAACGATTCGAATGACAGGATGTTTATGCCGCCTATGATGTACAGTTGTAATGTTAATGTACTTGTTGCGTCGCACAAACTCTGTAGTTATCAGCTGTTTAACATGAGTGATAAACCCTGGACGTTGCTTCAGTGGTTCATCATAAGCCTGTCGCTGTCTACTACTAGACATATACCTCCCCGGATGGGGATTTTCGCTCATAATCCGCACGCGGGGCGTGCTGGTTTGTCCAAGGATAATATTAGTGGAAAGTAGAAAATTTGTATCAATATGATCTTGACATTCCTTAAGTGTAGGTACTTATGCCCGTAGAGCTACATAAAGGTAAATAATGAATAAATAAATTTCTGTTACAATCAAATTAACTTTCGTAATTGTACAATAAAACGGAACATCATGCCTGTAAGCCTCGAAGAGGTAGGCAGAGTGCAGTACACCCCCACGTTTTACACGTTTACGTAGTTAATTGCACAACTGTGTTTTAAATATACGTTCATAATGACCCGGTTTCCCGCCTATAATTTAGTTCACGAGATAGTGGTACTTTACTTTCAAAATGAAATAATTTAGAAATTGTTTTGTTTTCCGAAAATCCATTCTGGCATAAATATAATATCCTACGTAATTTTCCTTCTACCTGTAAAAGAGCTTTATATTTAATTCCAATAGAATCGGTAGAACGATAAATATTATAAATGTTGGTTAGATAGGTACATAAGTTAGATAGGTGTGTAAGGATTTAAGGATATTTGGCACCGAGCACTCTCTTCGTAGCCCGCAAGGGACCTTCAAGGGTTTGACGAAATAGTAATAACCATACAAAAGGCACCGTTGGTACAAACATTAGAAATATGAGCAAAAAACATCTCCCTTACCAGTTTATTCATAATCGGAATATTGGAAGTGCGATCCAAACGCATAAGGTAGGTGGGTGTACATACGTATTTTACAGCTGCACAAACGCAAGTGAGTCACGATACACCATTACCGAGGTAAGTATACCTACGGTTATTCCTCAAACATGTGCAGACACATACGAACTACACTTCGACACAACGTAACGATATTGTGACTTATTTATAGCACTAATAATAATAATAGTGTACCGTAAGTCACGCCTGTAATCCTCGTAGTGGTAGGCAGAGGAGTGTAATACACTTCCACGTTGCACAAGTTAGGTTTACATAATAATATCTTGTGACAATCTCACACACGGCCACCTTAAGTAGATGCAATTACGGTAAACAGATGATTAATAAGCTTTCCAACACATGCAGAAATATTCGTAAGCAGTCGTATTACTGTCCACTGCACCAAGTAGACCATTCAGTGCACAAAGCAGAAATCGCGTCTACCCACGTTTACACTGTATTGCGAGCCGTGTCTGAAAGTCTCATTTAGTCTAAGGCCTACTGAATCAACAGTAGCATTGATCTCAGCTACTCTACGTATAAACAAATATAATTTATTACACCCAGAACCAATGTCACGAGGTCCTCGGTTCACGGACTGTTAATAATATCGCCCACAGTGGGTAATTGAATTATAATTAATTAGCTAAGCTTGTGCATCACTAATTCGTGTTTCTGTTGCTAACTACTAGCTATACAGGAAGTGGGAAAGGGGAGGGAAAAACCTTGATATTCTTATAATCAAGTTGGATCTGTGGGGATAAAGGTATTTGGCACTCATGTATTCTCTGCCTATGTCCTAATGTATTTAGCGTAACGATGTACGCGTACAAACATTGTATTCGAAGTCCAATTTGGTGTGAAATAATTGTCCATAATGACCATTATCATCATCAACCTTTATCAATCCCGTGCTCGACATAGACAAACTGAAAGTGCGTACCTAATCCTCGGCTTAACACGCAGCAATCGGTCAATTTACGAGAATCGTTGTATCGAATAAACTCTAAAGCAAATTGATCTCCTTATCACAATATTTTCCTTCGTCTTTATGACAAGTGACATTGAATCCTTAAAACGTGCATAACTTGATGCACAGAAAGAAATAGCAGAAGTTCACTGCTGTTATAAAAAACAAACTCACCATTAACCTCTCCCCCCCCCCCATGCCATTCGATACCTTGCAAATCTCAGATGGCAGCACTGTTTCCTAGATTTTCTCGTCATTGTCTTTCAACGTCAAAACGGGGATAATTTATTTACAATATTACATATATCCATGTGTAACATACTTCATACATGTCAGCCATATCTCGTTATATCTCCGTTAATGTTGCATACTGATTAAATCTTTGTAAATATTTATTATATACGCATCTATGAGTGTTCTGTTCGTATCATATCACGACTAGTGCCAATGATAAGACCTCGGTGAAGAGATCAAGATATACGCATGTAAATTATAGGAAAACTTTACGTAACATCACCACGTGTAATCCCCGAAGAGCTAAACAGAGGAGCGTAGTACGATCGCACATTTCACCAGTTACATCCTGTCATGGAATAGACAGGAAGCATATTGACCTGCACCGAACATAAATCCAGACTCAGAGCCACTTCCAGAAATTTCAAATTAGAAAAATTCTATAGTGCGCGACTCGGGATTCGAACCCAGTGTCTGAAGCACGTGCGGCCGGAAACTTGGAACAACAGTTAATAATATTGTCAAACAGACAAAATGATTTACCCTACCCTAACAGTCACTGACATCTCAGTCCAGTGGTTAATTACCCGACTTCTAAGCTAAGGGCCGCTAGAACAAATACTTATATGATTAGCACGAATATTGAATGTGGTTGTGGATGCAAAATTATAAAAACATATTTAAACTTTAATCTAGTTTATGAGCTGTCTGATATCTGTAATTAATAGGACAGGCGCCATATAACTCAAAATAAAACAGTAGAATGTAAGAAAGGACGCCCACGCGCGAACCTTTGCAGCGATTTAGTAGCGGTACAATCGCAAAACCAACGCGACAAACGCAATACTGTCGCTGGCCGTATACCTTCGCTCACTTAGCCCGCATTTGCGTTCATGTTGTCGCGAAACAAGCCGCGGGCAATGCGATGCAAAGCGGCCCGCCCAGCTCTTTTACCCGATCCCGTCCGAAACAGTCGCGGAGCAGTAGTGACGCAGTAGTCATTCTAAATCGCTTAAATACTAAAGGTCAAAAGTACCAATGCAGCCGCGCCGTAGCGAAACGCATGTATCAACGTTCAACTGTTTCGTTACAAAAAGTCACTATTTGCAACCTCCTCAAGTTTACCTAAACTCTCAAAAAATTGCAATTTTTATTATATGATGTTAACGATAATAAAGAGATGAAAGTTTCCCGAGAATATGTTAACTTCATACAGATTGTATTCCACACCTCTCCACGGACCAGAGCAAGTTTTCCTACCGCTTTTGAAATTATTTCATGAATTAAACAAACGCACGGCCCTGTAATAAATTCCAGTGACGTCACGATTGATAATAGACCAATTAGGAGCGCTAAAGTAAAGTTGTTACAAAGAGTAATTAATATGAGGTCGCAGTTCAACCGAAGCATTCCTTTGTTGCGGCTGGTTATCTCTCGCGGTGAGATGATTCACTTTGGGCGAAAGAGCGGAATTTGTATTGTGACGTCACTACACACACAAAAGTACTTTAAACACTTGCACATATTAAGTCATATCTGTGTATGTATAGATCGTTATCATTGTACGAAACAAAATCAATCATACGAATATCATCATCGTCGTTCCTTATGTTGTTCTACTGTGGGATACGGACAGATTCTTATAATTAGTTAGTAACTATGGAAGCTTACAGAATGAAAGACTACGAATACTATAGAAAATACTACTGAATAACCTGAGAGAATGCTATTGAAAACTTTACTGTGTATTGAATGTGTATCCTTATGTTCACTTCAACATTATTATGTCGAAATACATAGTTTATGCAACTAACTTGTTCGCGCTATAATCATTGGTGCGAAATAATGTAATAAAATATAAAGAAATCATTACATCATGATGCCAGCAACACCAAATTCGAGGAAAAACTAGTATCAGAGGTATCGAGAGCTAGGCGTAAAAGTTTAACCAGTCGATACTCCCATATCAGTTTATTCTGATACACCATATGAAGAGTTCTACTAATCTCCAATCTTTTCCTTTCCGCGATTTTTTAATGTAATACAAGGAAGTCATTTCTAAGATTGTTGCAAATGTTTTCATCAATAATTTCTCTGACGCATGCATGAAGTGATCTCCCACACGATAGAACGTAAACAATTGTATATCAATCATTCTCATGATAATGTTGAGACTCTTGCCGATGGAATGTAATTAATTCTGGCGCCTTTTAGTTACCGACGTCACTCATCGCAAGCACAGGGTTGTCTAGTTGCCTAAGAACCCATTTAATGCCTTTAGGTCGCCACAATTAGGTGTTATTAAAAAGAAACCGGACAGTTTTTCTTTTAGGCCCTTTTCTCCCGATCTATCTCACCAACATATGGAGCCGATGAGTCAACTATATCAATATGATTCTGACGTTTATTAAGTGCACGCATTGTGCCTTATGTTAAGAGAAATGGTTCTTAAATTAAACTTAATACTTTTTAAGGTACAGAAAATTAGTTTCCGACATGAACAGTACACTAGGTGCAACAAATACCATATGGAATCAAAAATAGGCACATTCCCTGTCAGCGGTTCACGGTCTTCTGTAAGTAAACACGGCATAGATAAGAAATAAATAAGTTCTTATGGAATGGAAACTACCCTAAAAATTTATATGTATTACCCGATACAAAAATACATCAACCCGAATAAAAATAAACCAGACCAAAGTGCGAGGAATGGGGAAGCATGTCCCCAATTTTAAATAAGCGGTGTTTCGGGCGCTCAGACGAACGCACTATTAATTCGTTCCCAAAATAGTTCAATGTTCTATTTTAAGAGCGAATGATAATTCGGTAAATGGAGTACCTACTTGTAAGGAATGAGACTGTAAAGTAATACACACAAAATCTTTAATAATGGCTTTACGAAGATAACATTTAGAAGGATGTTTGATCAATTCCCGTGACCTGTGCTGTTTAGGGATGTAGATTGGATTTTTGTCAGGACAAATATTCGTATAATGAGTAAGTGTCTGTTCTGCTGTGTCTGTGTGTTTTTGGATCTGTGAAGATAATTTCTATATGGTTTTCAGTAAACAGAAAATTAATTCCCGGTGAAAAATTAAAGATATTCTTCATGTAAGTTATGTGTAAAAATGGCCGATCTAACAGTAATATTTTGAGTGATCTTAAACTATCGTATCGTTAAGTCATCATATAATTTACGTCACTGTACTTTTGGATACCGTTCAGGCAGCGCCTAGAATATGGTAACTAGATAGCTGATAAGAAAATATATGTAATTTTGCACGTGCAGATATAGATGCTTGTACCCATGAACACATAAAACAAATACTCATAACACATATTTGCCTTTGCTGGGGACCGAACCCACTACCTTCAAATATGCAATCACGATCATTAACCACTGGAGCAGTGGGCCAGTCGAATAACAATACTTCCAAGTTTTCCTGTGTGTATTTATTAATATTCGTACTTTAATCTTACTATTAATGCAACACATTCCAACTTAAGATAATTCTCCTGAACAACACATTCCAACTTAAGATAATTCTCCTGAACAACACATTCCAACTTAAGATAATTCTCCTGAACAAC
>DWDU01003589.1:0-11459 GCA_018245575.1 Jemadia suekentonmiller
GGTATGTGTAAATATATAGTAATTACTATAGTTCGGAACCCATTTGTTTGACCTGGCTGACAGATAAACAGCCTTTCGATCTTTGAACCTCGGTTCCTTATCTAAAGATTTGAAAGTCCCGTGTCCTTCGTCAAGGTGTTGAAGTAAAAGGTGGTAAATTTGCATTTGAACAAGATGTTCCTTATTTTTATTGTAACCCGACCTGAGGCATATGTAATCTTTTGTAATCTTTCTTCTAGGTTTGGTCGTCTGTCATTTACTCTATGCACCTTATTTATGTCGCTATTTCCAATGTATACATACATATATCTGTTAATTAATATAAAGATGTACATATTTAAGATATGCAAGGTCCCAGATCTCTTCAGATATCTCACGATATCAAAAAATCTTATGACGTGGCTATAAATAAAATATTGAGAACACTTTATGGTGGTTTATGAGAGGTCAACTAAAGCAGTATATTTCTTATGAACATCGATTGTAGTATATTTTTCGATCATAAAAATCGTTAAATCTGTAAATTTACTCCATTGCTTTTGTAAGTTTTAGCATTATTTTTTGTTCGATATTGTCGGGCTTCACCGGGTTTTAATAAAAAACCATACAACATTAATGCCAGTCTTCAGTAGTGAGACAAAAATGGAATTGGTATAATTTCAAGAGAAGAATTGGGCATGTACAATGTTTACGGAATCCGCTAAACGGGATAATGTACTCTAGAGGAGCTTTCGTAGGCAATCGTTATACATATGTATATCGTTATCATTAATATCAACCCTCCTTATGTTTCCGCTCTTGAACCAAAGTTCCCTCTCTTAATGAGACCGTTTAAAACCATAGTATACTGCGCTGGCCAGCTTCTTACTAACCGACTTGAGTCGCTGTAACATCATAATTAAGAATCCTAAGCTGTATAGGTTTTCTCACCTATTTTTTCCTTTACCGTTATAGACAGGGATATTTAACCTGAAAGATGTACATAACTTTATACAGTTCGAGGAATATACACAAAAATTTGAACCTAAACCTCTGGACTAGAAGGCTGAAATCAAAACCTTTATGTTTATAACGCTTGAAGTAATGAATAAAGTCATTGTGTTGTGCCATGCGGGGAACGGAAGAGACGCCGCCGGTCGTACGCGTACTGAACTGAAAAGCCCATCTTTATAGACATTAAACAATTTTCGACCATATGGGTACGTTATAAGAACTGTTACAGTGGAGACACTAAATATGGTAGGTACATTTCGAATTTACTCTCTTTTCCAGCGACGAAAGGCGATTATTTTTGAGACGTATAATATTATGTACCGACGCGCTTGGTCGTGTGGAGTACAGTCAGCATAAAAGGTATTTGTTGATTTTTTATTTCTATGAATTAGTTCGCATTAATTCTGATCAATCGGGATACTGATTGATTCAGTTCAGTGAGCAGGTTCTGTCTGAATTGCAAAATTCCACTGTAGCCTCCTTGAAAAAAGTCCACATGTACGAAAGTGCTTCCAATAAGCTCACTATTAATAGTTATTTTGAAAGAATGCTTATGGCTTAGGTAGTTGCCTACCATATTTTTTAAACTGTTATGTGTGGCTTAATATAAATAGATATATGTGGCTTTGACTCGCAATCCATATTAAATGTTAATTGTTCCCTTGCAATGTTATCAACATTAATTTTGTTTCCTAATTAATCGTTTATTAAATTTGCGATATTCGCTGTTTTGATGTCTGTACGAAACGTTTAATAGTACAATTCGGTAAAGTCTTCAATGGCTCAATTTTCCGCTCCGTTGATTCTGTTCCGTCTTTGATGTTATCACTAATTAGTTAAATACTATTAACCGGAATAGACGTTCAATGCTCCAACGCAGCTGTCTGCATGAATTCAATTTTAACGTGTCCCTTTTTATTTTCCTATGAAAGTAGTTTAAATGACTCTCCGAACATAAAGGTGTTTTTCTCTCTACTAGAAAGTTCTTCATAATTTTCAAATCACAGCTCATACTAACATTTTATCTACTGAAGTCTTTATGGTTACGTTGGATATTATAAATGGAAAAGAAATCTTTTTCAACACGTAGTGTGTTGGCTTTAACATCAGCGAAAATAATTGACGATTGTCCTCGTAACTTAAATACTTGTTGTGATAGCTTTTCCCGTGTTTTTGATATGTGAAGCCACCAATAGTGCCCGCCTTTGCCATACCAAGATTTTGCATATTTTTATAAGCCACAAGCTGAAGGAAGTTTAAGGTATAATAGATTGACGGATAATAGATGAGGCTATTGTACATCACTTCTAATTTGTCTTAAAGATTTTAAATAAAAATATATATAATAGACTGAATAAATGTATACAAACTTGGGTTACTGTTTCTTTTATAACATTGTAACGATATCGTTACTCATAACTTTTTCCTCATATACACGTTTCCAATGTACATATACACCTTCTACCATTATAAGACAACTAATGTGTAATACATATGTTTGTTTGTTGTACGTTTTAGAGTAATAAATCAAAGATGTGTTTATGTTGTCCATTTTATGATATAGGTACTGTACGAAGGCTAAACTGATAACTGATAAAGGATAACGGTACGTGGTATAGTATGAAAAGAATTACAGTACGTATAATTAATTTTATTATACAGATACAGATAAGCACACATATATACACACATCTGTAAATTTTATATGAAAAATTAGACTCAGAAAGCGTAACGAAAATTCTGGGTCGCGTGCCGATTTTTTTTATGATTGTCAATGTCAATTAAGAAATCGTGTGTCACCCGTTTTAGTGATATTACAAGTTATGAACGGACTCTAAATCGTTATCCTTGTCATATTATATCATATTATTATCTCAAGTACCGCGAAGTTATAAATTTTAATGATCCCCATATCGTTATTATTCGCGACTCGGATACCATGCGAAATTAATATTACGAGTATATATTTCACACACACGATGCTGCAGGTTATGTCGATGACCAATTTATTGAAGTACCGAGTAGTGATATATTACGTCTACGCACCATTGATAATGACTCGGAACGCTTAATGTGCCACATTACATACCGAAAGCGGCTCAAACAACTACTGTTTGTTCCATTTTACGTACCGTTAACGTCAAACCTGAGCAATAAGCCGATACAATAACTGTAATATATTGTATGGGCGTACATTTTATTGCTAATTCTACCGTGTGACCGTTGGAAAACCAATTCGAAGATGCAAATATCAGTGAATGTGATCTCTTGTATCTATTTAAATATTAATTATTTCAATGTGTAATGGCCGCCTGTTTGGCGTTGTTTTTGTATCCGTTTTTCGTTAAATATGTATTTATTTATCAACTACCGTATTCATGGCGATATCCATTGTTTTTTTATCTATTCACGATAGATATGATATGAGAAATATAGTGACCATTCCATTTTCTTGAATCCTATGAGAACTGTAGTGGATTTGAATAATTATCAGAAAAAAAAACATTTCAGCATAACTTAGAAAACAGTATGGAAAATAAGCTAAATTTAAAAATTGTTCATTGTTAGTATGAGAGCTTTGCTAATTTTGTGTGCCGTACTAATAAGTATGCACATTTATGTATTTTATGCTTATAATTAAACTTTATCATAGTGAATTTGTTTTAGTATTACATTGAAAGGGCTTAAGATATGATGTTAATCAAAGGAGATTATCCAGGTGGACTTGTAAGTAGTACTTTAAAATAAACTGGTTTGTTTGTTAAGATGAAAATGGTGTCGTGCATTAATTTAAAAAAAAAACAGAATGTAGTGGCAACCCTACGGATGATTAAATCCGTATCAAATTCGTGGCAACAGTTCCATGCAGACGATTCGCTCGTCCCCATTCAATCGCGTTACGTCTTTTGTAACTCCGCGCACTTCATTAAACCTTATTTACGTGTTTTCTTGTTTTTATCGCTTAGCAAAGCTATAACAAGTGACCGAAAATACGGTGAAAAAAGTAGATTTCGATTTCTTAGTTTAATGTACATTTAGGCGTTTTAAATATATAAGTAGAATCAATATTTAAAAAAAATGTAACATGACGCCCGTAATCATCAAAAAAATATGCAGTGAAGTATAGTATATTCCTATAGGAGTATAGTATATAGCATAAATAAAAAATATTTTTACGTATTGAAATAATTCTTAGTTCTCGAATTGAGCTTGCTAAGATATATACTTATGTTTTATGTACAATCAAAACGTTTCTATTACTTCCTGGGGTAAAGTTGATTGAAGCACTACCTTCACATTTAACATTATTCAAAATGAAGCTCTACATACTGATTAATGTTTATCAGCGACCATCACTGGGAACGGGTAATTTTTTTTATCCAATATCCCAACTGTTTACACGCAGGCTTGTTATGATTTCGTCACATTTACACACAAACTTCTCACAAAGGATGTGCCGGAATTGTTTATGTTAAGCGAACGAACGAATGCACCTTTGAACGCACGAATCGCCGGTTCTTCTCTCCTTTATTTTTTCTCTTTTTAATATTCGAGTTTTTCATTACGCGTGCTGTAACACGAGATTGCTGATACGTAACTAAGTGTACCTTATTGTGAAAGGGAAAACACAAATTTGAAAGAAAATTTGTTTTTCTTCCCTTTATGTAACGGAAGTGCGACCTCGATCCTTAATTGCAGTGAGCGTTGGTTTTTCAATTTACAAGAATATTTATTAATATGCATGTTTAGTCATTTTTTACTTTATGTATTGTTGACTTGACCGCCTCTGTGATCGAGTAGCTGGCTGCAAGCGCGTCTGTTGATTAAGAGATTCTAAATTCGATCTTGAGGTCGGGCAACGTATTATTGAATTTACGTAATTTGAAATTAGCAGTAACGCGAAGTCCGTATTTGTGCTTTATGTATTGGTAATAGGCTCACCCCTGCTATTCCATAGTGAGACTAGCAAACTACAGTAAAACCAGAAAAATGTCTGAATGTACTACACTCTACGTAAACCTCCGGCAAAATATGAGCGTGACGTTGTGATTTAATATTAGGTACGCATTATTAAATTCTCCTTATGAAGTATTTATTCGCATTACGGTTGTAACATCGTCATGTTCATATCAGCGAGATGCGTTAACATTCGTATATAACGTGACACGTGATTTTTCCTTTCATTTATATATAACTGACACAGTTGTAGATTCAATTGAAAGTAACACCTAACAGCCTGTAAATTTTCCGAAACTCGATAAACCTTAATATTGAACGCGTAAACCGACATTATGTATGTATTTTTTAATGTTTTACACAATTATGTCTGTTGCGAACACGAGGCTCGCTTCTCGGAAGACGTTTATTAGTTGAGAACGGTGTTTAACCGCTGTTTGCCAATCGGAGGACATTAAATAGCGCGGCACTTGTTTATTTACGAATCAATTTACGGCGTATAAACTTTTAAGCTTTGACGTTTCGGATAGTCGCTCGGCACTCAGCGGATCACACCAGTTTTATGCATTTGGCCAGTATGTTTTTTTCATTTTTTTGCCATTTTATTTACGTTTTGACATGTGATTGTCATCCTAAGCCTAATATATTTGATAAATATTATTTAAGTGTATTTGTTATTCTCAGCTTGTGAATAGTGATCCTTGATTCGATTCCGAATCGGACCAACTATTATTGGGTTTTCGGTCGTATAATTTCTAGTAGTAGTTCTGAGTCTGGATTTGTGCCCGGTGTACGGCAATAGGCTCAACAGCTATTCCATAGACAATCAACCGTAACAGATGAAACGAGGGAGTACTACACTCGTCTGCCTAACCCTTCGAGGAAATACAGGCATGATGTCATGTTACATTATGAAATTTTAATGTACCTACTCTGTTGACCTCGCCGCTTATTTAAGTACCAAATGTAAAATCCCGGGTAGGTACTTTTAAACCATCATTGCCCTCGTTCCGTCCAAGGCTTCCCACACCTCGTACGTATCTCACGGTGATTTCCTATGACGTGCCCATCGTGTTACGAGCTTATGGTGATTAACGATGCTAATATATCATAGCAGAGGCTCCCGCGTAATCGAACGGCCAAAATACAAGCGAATTTCCGACCCCATTCGTGAGTAGCTGTGTATGTGTGTAATCTCGTCATGTGAGCGTCCTCATTGAATTCATACGTACACACACACATACATCATACATGTACATCGATATGTACACACGATAATTGAATTCTGATAATTCCACACGTTATGCACCGTAATTAATATTTATCCGCTTGCTGGTGTTGTGTGCTTTTTGTATTACTGAATGTGATTTTTGCACTGTTATATCAATGGACTGTTGATTAAAGTTCACGATACTCGACCGTAAAATTGTAACTGTTTGTTATTGCAGTGCTGACGACGACCAGGACTGCAATCGTCGAATTATTTAGTTCGCTAGGTTTTTTTCGGTCAGTGTGTATTTTATTCGCGTCTGTAGTGCGTTTCCAATAATTTACTTATACATTCACTTGTATGTCATAATTCAAATGTCGTCAGAACGAATATCATCATCAGCCTATTGCAGTCCACTACTGGACACGGGCCTCCGCTGAACGGAGAATCATAATCCCACATCCCTTATGCTCATAATCCTCATGCTGACCATTCGGGCTAGGGATCGCTCAGTCGATCTTCTTACACCGCCAGCGCTGCTACTCATAGGTAGCCAGCACACGTACCTGTCTGCATGTTTTAACGCTTCACATTATATTATTCATTATATTATTGTCGTTGAATTTCATTTTCAACACCCCCAGGTCTTAGTTCCGAAGCGCTGTCCATGCGTTCGCATGCAACAAGGCCTCTGCTACCACTAATACCACCAGTAACCAGTCGTTAATTGTATAGAACTGCGTGCGTACTTCGCGGAATCGGCTCCGGACTGTGGTCGTCGGTTGCGGTTTGACGAAACTGATGCGGATGCGATTGCTAAACGGTTTGTCGTTTATTGCAAGCGTTCTTTATTCCGTAAATATGAATTTCTGAAGATCTTTTGTAATAGTCATACTGAACCTTTGATATAACCGAGTCTGTTAACACGCACTTGGCAAGTGTGGCAGATAATGGTTTTTCAACCCATTCCCAAACATAGATGTGATTCGTTTTCAACAGTCGAAAAATTAAAGCGTTGATTATCATCGTTATCGACACAGACCTCCCAGAGGGATTATGCCCGTAATCCCGACGCTGTGCAAGCAAGTATTGATCAATTGATTTTATATCTTTCTGCCTATTCCTTCAGGGAGATAAAGGCCTGATGTTCATGGTTCATGACATCTGTTGTTTAGCATTAAAATTAGCATCAGTCTGTATTCTCGTGACGTTATGACCTCTTATGTGACCGCTTATGGCAACGCTTTACCACACAAACAGCAATACGACCGAAGTCCAAATCCCGAAAGAAAAATACGTAACTCCAGCAACAACTACGTGACAACTACCACCTTGCATGGTCGCTTGCATCTGTTGATTGAGCTGTACTAATGTACAATGAATCTCTGATCAGGGTCAATGTGCAAAAGATGTGAAATACCGACGGGTGTATGTTATCGAGGTGAGTATAAAACAATGAATCATTGCCTTCGGTTGACACGTGTTGCGCGCGTGGCCGCGCACGTGCGTCTTATCACCGTTCGTTTGTTTTCCCACACCAACGCCCACTAGATAGTGTTATGTACATATATCACGTAATGGATACGTAATACGGGTATATTGATATCGGTAAGCTTCAGTTTTGCTCGCCTTTACCTATTTCTATATCCCGATCTGTTGCTCCTCAAGTGATCACCAACAGAATACTAAATTAGATACAGTCATTAACGTCATAGTCATACCTTATGTTTCGTTTTTGTTTGTTCGCCTTATTACAGTTGTTGTTCGGTTTAAAAGCTTAACTTCAAAGTCAAATTATTTGAATGCAAATTTAAGGTGATTGGATTATGTTAATATATACTACACTAAAGATTATGCACCACCTATGCCAAATGGGTTTACTAAATGGTAATTTACAATGCTAGCAATATAGTTAGCATTATTATGTCGTAATGTTGGCATTGTTGTGGTAATGCCAACACCTCAGAAGTCCGTACATACAACCTAACTGTTATGCACTCGTTCGGATGTCGTGAATTCAAAGACCTTTTTTTCATAGTAGGAGAAATACCTATCTGTAATGGATTTATATGAGACAACGAAGAGCTTTCCTTTTTATGAAACATCAGTTGCACAGATCTCTTCTTGGAAAGGGATTCAGGCCATAGTTTACCTCGCTCGCGAAATTTGGCATATCGGATGTCAGACGCTTTAGAGTTATGGAGCGTTCTTGTTCTTTTCAAACTTTTTTTTCGGTTTTATAGGGAGTTAGATTTGAGTTCAAGAGCACTGAGAGCATCCCAAAACTGAAAAGCAGAGGTCTAAATCATTCGCGCTTATACGGAAAATTATATTTAAACTACTACTTGTATGGAACTCGAAACAATACACTTTTATGAAATTAAGCCGCGCACCAACGAAATAACGGTTATATTAGAAATTCGTCTACACTCTTTATCCCGCTCCATTTTTGGTTTCTGAAAGCGTTATTCTTAATTCCCGCGTCATTTCTGTGCGACGCATTCGCGGAACGCAGTAAAGATTAATTACTCAAATTTCGAATCGTATTACTTCACTAGAAATATGTCTCTTAATGTTTGTTTTTATCTGTTAGTGACACGGATCGCGGCGCGCCGGGAAACGTCTCAATTATTCGACATATAGTTACATGCCCACAACGGGGCCGTAGCCGACATCTGTCCGTTCATTACTGACACAACATTATGTCTCCGCCTCTCACAATTCGCCCCGTACGATTCTAGACCATATTGTGTATGTTACAATGCGTAGATTATTTCGCAATTCGCCTACAATAATAATTCCCGTGTTTATATTATCGTGATCACATTTCCCGGCTTCCCGCGGTGAAGGTTATGCAGACTACTTTCGCGGTTTTCATTCTCTTGACCCGGTTTTTTTCTTTGTTAAAATAAACTTGAGCAACTGATGTATTAGCCCCTAGAGTTTTCGTAAATTGCTCGGCCGGGGTAACGGCGGCTGTTTTGAGAATATCATCTGCGTCATTGTCTTCGGGCCTGTTTATACAGATGCCTGTTTCCCGCTGGCTGGTAATCTAGATACGCGTTGGACGCTGATTATTTTTAGTGGCCAAAAGGGAGCAACTCACTTTCATTCTCACAACGAACTATGCATGACATACGAGTAGGTGCATACGGGTGATTTTACATGAATCGTATTAGGAGTATATCCGGCGATGAGTAATGCGTGGGTCTATGGGCGTCCCCTCTCTCGCATCGTTTGTTTGCAAAACGTTGATTGTTTAAAACATTTGTCCCTGTGATAAAAAACCTCGCTCGTCACTGCGAATTGACAGACAAGGCGCTAATCACGCTTCTATTGTTTTATTTACAGTTTACCGTTTCCGCAATTTCGAACTACCACCTCCCGTTGTTTCTTTTTTATATCCCGAATGGCCATGATGCGTATCAAGACCTTGTATTAACGTGGGCGAGTGTAATGTATATACAATTGTTTTATGTGACGGAGTGACCTTTACTTTTAGCTTCCCCCGGATGTGAAGATGCACATGTGTCTATTTAAGCTGAACGGTACACGTCTAATGGGCCTTGGTTATGTTTTCTTTGTATAGTTGAATTAGGAAGCGAGCGTGTCGAGCAACTGATGACCAATCCTATCTATGCACATCTGTATTCAATTAAGACTAAGATGAAACGATTAGTGTCTGTACGGTGTGCACCGTTGTCTTATGTTATGTACGTGTTGTGTTAACATCACGCCTGCATTTTTTCGAAGCGGTGGGTGGAGGATGATAGTGTTCTCACTTGTCACCATCTGTGTTATGTCCCATAGAATGAGCTCAGCCTATTATCAATCACCGGACACAAATCTCGACTTCGAGCTACTATATGGAATTTCAAGGTAGATAACCCGAATGATTCTTAAATCTGAAATCGAACTCCCGACTTTTAGCTCGACATTCGCACTTGCTACCATTAGGCCGAAGAGTCAATAATGTGATGTGTTTATTTGTAAATATGTACCACTCATATTTACACCCATAAAGTCGTTACGCGCTAAATGTGTTTATTAATTTGCTCTGTGGTTGAATCAGGAAGGATAAATAACAAGAGAAACACGTACGGTAAATACTAATAATACTTAATTATAATTAACCATCTATACAGGGTAAGAATTAATTAAAAATTAGATTCTTTTGTTATGCAAAAGGAACATTTTTATATAGTAAATCTTTTATTTTAGTGCACTTTATATTAAAATTTTGTTACCAATGAAAATCTCTGTTCGGTATTCCATTTTAGAAACGTCGCTGTTGAATCAGGTGTTCAGGTTTAAAGGAAGTAGCAGTCAGAGTCAGACAAACATACAGGATGCGAACATCAGTCCAACTAAAACCTTTGTTCGTTAGGCCTACTTATGTTTGAATTTTGAACATGCACATGTTTAATATGTTATGGGCTGTATACGAGCTTATATTACTCGCTCAAATTATCAAAATGTTTTAATTAAGCTTAAAAAGCAATATAATATCTTCAATACTTGTTGTAACCTATTATTTTTTTGTTTCTGACTAAGTAACTAATAGTGCCTGATGCATTGATGATATTCAAACATCCAATAAGGAGTTACGCGAGCTTTTATTATTCAATGACAAATGTGTTAATGTTACAGAGCGGAAATACACCTAAGAAAAAAAAAAGTAAATGTTAAAATGGATAATGTGATTGGAATAAAGAAAGAATTGCAACTGACCTTTCACACTCAAAGCTCCCAAAGTATGTCTATTTATGAAACTAGAGTGCGCTGTAATTATCCTAGTTTGATAAATTTGAAATAAGAAAAGAATTCGCGAGCGGCAGCAACCTTCGAAATTGATATGTGAAGGATGAAGTGACGTCGAACAATTCGACGCTAATGTTTGAACACAAGCGAAACGGATTTAAAACGGAAGTTTATATTATATCTTTCTCAAAAACTTCACACCCCGCCCACGCGTACTGGTTCTTAGTTTTCAAACAATACAATAAATAAGGCACTGTTCACACACGTGTATGTGTTTTGTAGATATCTTTCAATCGATTTGGTATAATTCGGTTTTATTTTTCAATAATAAAACCGAATTCAACTTTAAACAAATTAATTTTTTTTATCGATTATAGGAGACAATTGAAATTTTCGACACCTTTGGATATCTAAACTGTAAAAACAATTAAGGCATAGTTTGTCGAATATAGAAAACGTAAATCGACACTCGCAACGTACATCATCGAAACTACAAATTGACTACTTTCGAGGAGAACAATTTAAAGTTGTATTTTGA
>DWDU01003590.1:0-11455 GCA_018245575.1 Jemadia suekentonmiller
CCATGCATCGGGCACATATCCAGACTCCGAGCCACTACTAGAAAACCTAAATTAGAACATTTTTGTAGTGCCCGACCTGGAAATCGAACCCAGGACCTCTCGGTTGGCAGTCGCACTTGCAACCAACACGACCAACGAGGCAGTCAATTTAATTAAATACAAGGCCTAATTTAATTAAATACAAACTTTATTATTGTAATGTATGTATTGTAAGTAAACAAATTAGTGTAATTAATTTTTAATACGAGTATACCTACTATCTGTATTTGTACCGGGACTCCAAGTTAGAATCACTGAAAGAAAACACTTTCAGTGCTTGTTTCATTAAATTAGCTAAAACTGTTGCTTTTTAACTTTGTATTATATTATAATGAATCGTAAATGCTAAACCTGACCTTGAAGTCTTGATTCTCGTTATGCAAATACAGCGTCAGTTGTTGAAGCGGTAATAGAAACTTTAGCCAACACTCCTGTGTGGGAATGTTTAGCATCTGAACGTTCGCCTCGTCCTTGAGTGTCATATGCAAATTGATATTATTTGGATCTTTAGCTGAAATGTTATCTTGTTTTGCTTATATTTTAAGCTATATTACAATATACTCTTTTAATAATTTCACATATACTTTCATTCTTTACCCAAGGTTGAGTTGCAGATTAGGTTATAAATTGCGTCTTTGTTATAACTAAACATAAATGTCACAATAATGGATTTAATTGAAAATGAATATCCCTTTTCTGCGCACTTTTCTTTTCGCTGAGGATAACGAGGTGGCCAACAGATTCCATATCACCCAAATAGTAGATTGTATTTTTCGAAAGATTTAATGTAGATATATATGTTTGCAGTATGTACCTAAACATTTTCGGAAGATGTGCATTTAACGTAAAATACGCAAAGATCTTCCGAGATGCAGATGCCGATCTGTAGAATTCAGTCTAATATCTTAATGAATGTCTAAGTGGTTTAAAACCCAACCTATCCTACGAAGCATACTTGTATCCATCAGTTCGATAAATTACTGTAGCCGGCACGGAGGGCCAAAGACAGTTATAAAAATAAAATAAATGTGTAAATTTATCATCACCCATTTTGTGAAATTAAACTTTTTGTCGTTCTGGAGACAAAAGAGTGAGAATGCAGCGAGGTAAATTTGTATATTAATGTTATGAACGCAAAAGTAACAGGATGAAGAATATCTTATTCTTTTGAAAAACATTTTTCCGGGCTATTCTATTTTTTATAACAAAGGTAATATTTTCGAGCGACCGAAATTCTCAGACAAACACTGGGCGTTATTTATGGATAAACCCTCTTTAAAATTAATGTATAACTAACAAAATTATAAAAGGAATTTAAGCTAAAAACATAATATATTATCGATTTTGTTAATTCCCTGCGAAATAGACGAGTACTTACTACACAAAATAATATCAGTACTAAAGGAACTATAGGTTAAACTTTCAAACAAGTTTTTACATTTTTTCATATATTTATTGTTGTAGTGATAAATTGTTGATTGTAATACTTTTTGCTGCCATTTTAATGTAAAAGTTTAGGCTGTGTTCATACTGACTAGTATCCTTGACAAGTTAATTGTAAAGATAAAAATCTTTGTTCATATTTGTCTCTGATAATATAATTTCGTTACCGACTTTGTCTTAACCATGTACTTTGTACGCTACGTGGTCGATATTGGATGTAAATTCAACCACCTACGACAAATGGCAGAAAAGATTGTAAGACAGATGACGTAAAACGTAACATAATATAATATAATAACATTTTTTTTCTTATATTATTATTTAAAACCACATGTTTATTGACAATAAAGACTATGATTAAACCCACAACCAACCAACGTGTGGAAATCTGGATTATGAAATTAAATTGAAAATAAAACGACGCTATTTTTATCTCACTCATTATATTTGCACGAACAATTTCAAAACACATTGTATTCATTTTCACCGTCCACGGTTCTACTTAACACGTCGATTTTAAATAACATTCTCTAAGATCACAATAAATTTACATTTGAACATTATAATATTTACAATAAATAAAATCTTAAGTACGATTATTTACAGACAAGCATCTTCACTAACATTACGAATAGAATTTAATACCGTTTTTCCTCTCATATAATTCGCGTCGTAATATTCTTGTTGTTATATTTTAATTTAGGCTTTTAAAGGAAACCGAAGACCCAAATAGGACTAAGGCATTATATTAAAATACACATTACATTTGACTTCTAATAAATTTATTATGAGTAGAATATTTTTTATATTACTAATGTATTATTCATTACGATTTCGTTTCTTATGTATTAAATCACATTACATGATATTAGCAAGTAAATAACCGGAATAGTTACGAGAAAAATGACAGAAACATACAGAAACATGTTGAGTTGTTTTCACATGTGGAAATTAAGGCGGCTCTCGGTAAAAACCAAATCAGTCACTGGATCTAACCGAATCTAATCAGGACAGTATTACGTTGTACAGTTATTTCTTTGTTGTGATCCGCCAACAGAGTAGGTCTGAAGAACTTTATTTGCGATAGCTAGTAGATACAGAACAATTAGTGTTTTAATTATCTTTCAGCAGTGAAACTTTGTAAATAGAAATTTACCTAGGTACCTTCATACACACAGGTTAATGGGGTTTTTATACAAAGGGGTAGACAGGATTTCCACGTAGGGGTGGTAAATTTTTTTACCCCTTCTATTCACATCAAACAACGAAAAATATTTCATTGAGTATTTTCATAGATAGATACGTAGTTTAGTTGTAAATTTGTCGCATCAAACTACTAGAACATAAATATCTTATTTTTGGCGACAAAAACTAATAATCGATAAAACCAAAACAATCATAATCGAAATCTGGATATTATTTCTTCAATAAAAAGAGTTAATGCATCTAAGTCGCAAAGTAACGAATGAATTTACAAATTAGTTGTATATGGATCGCCGAACAATGAAGAGAGCTTGTATCAGGTATTTATTTTAATTAAAGCAGCCTTTCTGGAATATATCAATTTAATTTATAACACATGTATTGGATTTAACATTACCGCTTACTAATGTACAACATACGATACATGAACTCTTTACCTGTCCCAGTGACATATGCCGAAACCAATGCTGTCATAGTTCATTTCAAATCCAAAACTCAATTACACCTCTATATTTCACATAATTCCACACTAATGTCATGAAAACGATGACAATATGAATAATGACTACCAATAGTGAGCACTCAATATCCATAGTTATCACTATGAACTATTTAGTTAAAACATCGACAATATTTCATTAAACTAATTAAACTCTCTTTAAAACACATGTTTCAGCGCAAACAGGTATATGTGTGTGTGTGTCAGCAAAAACTAATTACTACGGGCATTGTTAGCCCAAGTTATACTAAATTAACCTTAGAATTTGTGGAATAACACTATCAAAAATATAGAATTTAATTCCAATGTGGAATTATCCATAAAAGTAGGTACATAATATTCATTGTAGAACAAAATATTGTACATTTTTCGGTTTGACAAGGAACATTTGAATCTAGTTTATTTCATTTATTTATTTAGCACAAATTTCGTGTGTCGTTGGTGTGTTTCCTATTTGCGGTAGAGCACACAATTTATAAATACACTAGATTCGGGAGCTGTAAAAAAAATACTGTTAAAATTAATGAACCTTAATGAAATATAACTCAATTTAACAATTTAATAAAACTAAATTAACAATATGTTTCAATGAAGCATCTTTGTTCTACAAAGTGTAAATTTATTTAAACCGGGCTCTCAATTTAATACAATGAAAACAATCGAAACTTCCGAATCAAGTGTACTTGTTTTATATCTAAATAATACAAGTTAAAATTACTTCTTTCATCACAAACAAATACTTTATACATTTTAATTAATGGAAATTATTATATTACAAATATTTTCACTAGTCGTCGAGGTTATATCTTAAGTGAACGAAGGGTATGAAGTTTTAAGTATATTTAATCGCCACTGCCTTCAAACACTCGGAACTAGACCGACAATCTAATTTTAACAATTTAGATATCTACTAAAAGCCTAAGAACTTCAATCTCTTCTTACAACGCTTTTTATACTTGCTGCAGTTACGAAGCAAAGTGATGTATCAGTAGTAGCAATGGAGATAAATACGAACTAGTCAGCGCAGAGGCTCAATCTATGACATTCACACTTTTAATAGTAACAGACATTTGAATAATTATTAGTAGAGCCTTCCCTTACCCTATTCAAATCTAAGTACGCAACCTATATTGCACAGTATGATGACAACTTATGGAATTATCAGCCGAACCACATTAATCTAATAAACAATTAATTATTAGGCGATTTGAGTAAAAAGCACACTCTAATATTAACCATTCTCGAAACACACCATATCCATTAGCTTTCAAATGTCCAAAGTAAAACAACTAATTTTTAACAGCCTTTAAGTCAGCGGTCTTCACTGCCTCTTTCATGGTGGTAATCTTTGAAATCAGTCGTAGTTGACGACCAAATCCACTTTCACGTTCAGTTTTAGCATAATATTTATAATAAGATATTAATAGCTGCCCAAGCGTATTAATGTTTTATATGTTAGCCGTCGTCAAAGTAAATTTGAAACGTATCTTCTATGTACCATTGTTTCAGACATTACTTTCAGTCTAGGGACTATCTCAGACGATTGAATCGTTTGGTTTATCAGAATTAGATAGTAAAGGTACACTGCTATAGTCTTTGAGACACTCGTTGCCTTTCTTAGTGCCGTGATCGAAGGAACTGGCTGTTGGTAGTTTGGGTATCCAATTATTGTTGCCTGTTCTCTTGTGATTCCCAATAGAATTCTTTTGATTCTCCTTCAGCTTCACCTTCGGTTGCCCGCTCTGTACCGAGTTGTGGTTTAATGAATTGACGTTGAGCGGTATGGAGTTTGATATGCTGAGCTTGTCCAGTTCTTCACCAAAATCCGTCATACCGTTGGTGAATGGTTCAGTTGGATCTGAATGTTGCCTCTGCATTTTGACAACTTGCAGCAGCGGCTGTGCTTCTTTTTCTAATTTGCCTATATCTGTTAATTTCTGGGAGACACCAGAGCCTCGCCTGCTGGACGATCTCGATCCGTGGTCTAACCTTTGCCTGAACGGTGTGAGATGCGACAGGGAACCACTTTCAGTAGATTGCTTTTGGAGTTTAACTAACGGTTTTTCTTTCGGAGCATTTGGATCTACGGCCTCGCCTAATAACCAATACGTGACTAGAACTCCTTTACCCTATGAACAAGACAAAAAAATCAGATTTCTTCACACACATATTGAAGGTTTCCTTTTAACAAGCAGAAAAATGTTTTTTTTTTATCGTAATTGATATTTTATGTGATAGCCAAATATGTATACATTTTTTTTACTGTGAATTACTCGTATATATCCCCTTCGGAGATTAGTGTTAGCAATAGAACTAATACATTTTCAGCGTGACATGAACAAATGGACTGGTTCCATAAACATAACAAGCATTAGACGAGAAATTACTTTGAGAGCATTAGATAAATGAAAAAGAAAATCAATTAACGAACACAATTTAGAGACTATATTTAAGATGAAATTTTTTGATAGTAGAGAATTTATCTTTTCTTACCTTCATAGCAACCTCCCCTCTACATTCTAAACGGAACGTGCCGAAGGTGTCCAGGAGCGCTTTGGTGGTAGGAGACACGTGGATCTTCAGCGCCTCTCCGTTGGACTCCATGCGCGAAGCGGTGTTAACCGTGTCCCCGAAGAGGCAATATCTGGGCATCTTCAGACCCACGACGCCAGCTACACACGGACCTGGTATGAAGAAGTAATTTAAGCTGCAAGTAAATTTAGTTGTAGCTAGATTCAGCTGTAGGTAGAGTTAGCTGTAGATAGATCTAACTATAGGTAGGTTTGGCTGTAAGTAGGATTTCCTATAGTTACAAAACAGTGTTAAAATTATAATATCTAACATCATAACCTGCGACCTTTCTGGCACTATACCACACAGTTCTACCTCACGGGTTGGCTGAATCGATTTCCGATGAAACAAATATTATTCTGCATTTTGCAATAACTCGGCTTATGCGTTCATGCCTTTCATTTATTATTTCCCTTATTCCTTTTGTTCTATGCAGGAAATCGCCTTATTCTTATCAAAAAGTAAGGGTACGGATTATGTCTCGCAAAATGGTCTCAACAGGACCGACCCTTTTGCTCACTAGCATCATTTTTTACTGTACAATTTTCTGAATGTGATAGCTTGTCCCACGAGACGTACCGAGACTATTCAGTAACTATATGACATCGGTGTTTACGAATGTATACAAGACCATTATGTTTATCTCTATTAATATTGAATGAAACACATTGTTTCATTTTCACAGAGATTCATTGTAACGTTTGATTACATATAGCATATTAGAAAAACTTAATTAATACGGTTACCTACTATTAATATATACAATAACAAATAAACCTCGTTGGTCGTGTTGGTCGCAAGCTAAACTGCCCAACGAAGGCCCTTGGTTCAAATAGCGGGCCGGGCACTATCGGATTTGTTATAATCTAGATTTCCGACTAGTGGTTAAGAGTCTGAATTTGTGCCCGGTGTATGGAAATAGTGGGACGTAAACGTAACTGGTGAAACGTAAAAGTGTACTACACTCCTCTGCCTATCTCTTCGGGAATTACAGGTGTGAAATTACGCTTTTAGTTACAGCTTTTAGTTACGCTTTTAGTTAAAAGATGGATGGAGAAACACATTTATTATTAGTGGTATATATTTCTAGAAGTTTTGCCTGTTTATTTAATTCTAATGTTACATATCCTTTAGTTAATAGGGGTAAGTCTATACAATTTGGGCACACGAAATATCTTGTAGTGGCCGTGTAGCTTCTGACAGAGCAGCTCACCGCCAGCCACCGTCGCGTGTAGCCGCAGGCGGATATGTTGTAGCGTAGAACAGTGTATGTAATGTAGAATAATGATGTCTTGGTACATCACACACAGCCAGCTGTTCACAAAGCATCAAAAAAGCTTGTGTTATGGTGCTATGGTGACCAGACTGCTGGAAAACTACATATAAACTTGTAAGTATATCCTTACAAGGATATTTTTTAAGCCCAGACAACAAATCGACACTCGCAACGTACATCATCGAAACTACAAATTGACTACTTTCCAGGAGAACAATTTAAAGTTGTATTTTGATGTAATGAAATGGGAACTAAAGTTATACTAACCACATTACCTGAATGGCTAAATATTGGTCAAAATATTTTTATTTTTTGAATTTATAAACAGGACACTATTATGTTGTTTTTAGAGCAATAAAATGAAAAACACGTTTTTGCCGTTTCGATGATGTATGTTGCGAGTGTCGATTTATTGATTAAACTAGTAAGTACATAAAGTTTATATTTGGGTAATAGTTTGTAATGGAGAAGCTGTCATAACTCTTATAAAATTTGTTTCAATAACCTTTACATGTAACTATTGAAATGATTACCCACCTGAACCATAGGAAAGCCCATTTGCTTTGTCCATGTGGACATCACAGCACCCACTGGCTTATTGGAGGCTTCTTCTAAGGCAGCCCACAAGTCTTCAGTGAATGTATTTTTATACTGAATTCATCAGACAAAATATTAGTATACAATGTGGCTATATATTAGAACTAAAGTGGGCAAACAAATATGGAACTAGTAATTCAAAAAATATAATATGCATAATGATAATTACAATGATCAATTATAATGTTACCTGATGTCTTGTTAGGTACAGATTCATGCCTTTGCGAAAATCATCATCCCCTATATATCTGTGCAACATACGAATGACCGAGGCTCCTTTATTATATGAAATATCATCAAATATTTCATCTATTTCTGAAGGGTGACCTACAGGTACTTCTATGGGATGTGAATTCTTCAAACAATCTAATTCTAGTGCCCTGAAAATATATTCATGAACTTCAATCATAATTTGATCATTGTACGTCACCTACAAAATATCACTTTGTTGTACAATAAACAAAATATATAATTATGATTAATAGCTATTACAAAACTTAATGTAATTTAACATAGTTGTTTGGTTCTAAAGAGAAAATTTAATTAGCTAAGCTGTTTTATTCATTAGGTGAATGACATCGAAATTAGCATATACAAACTGGCAGTGCTCCAATTAATGTACAGAATGATGCTGCAATTTTGCTAGAACCAATTTTGTAACTTTGTTCTTGGGAAAATATTTTTTTTAAATGTCCACTGTGAATGCTAAACATTCATTATTGTGTATGGATAAAAAAATGAATTATAATATTTATCAAATCAGACATAATTATACAATACAGATAAAGCTCATTTATATTGAGTGTTCAATGTAATTTATGCCAACAATTTGCAAGTGGTAACTTATATGGAACATGATAATGTATAATGCAATGAGCTGTTGTAATACTAATAATAAACATGCTAGAACTCAACATGGTAATGTTGAAAGTATTGTCCGAGTAACTGACTCAAGGAATTAATGTTTTGCCATAAACTTACCGAATATAGGTTTCGGTGACGAATTGGGTCCATATGTCATATTCAGGGAATAGGTGATTCACACACAGAAACTCTACAAAGGATGCATAGCCTTCATTTAGCCAGAGGTGCGTCCACCACTCCATTGTGACAAGATTTCCAAACCACTGGTGAGCTAATTCATGGCCCACCACTAATGCTATCCACTGTCTTCTAACTGCCGACGTGTGCTCCTCATCCACCAGCAGACAAGTCTCTCTATATGTAACAAGACCCCAATTCTCCATGGCTCCAGCAGAGAAGTCTGCTATGGCTATTAAATCTATTTTTGGTAATGGATATGCAATATCAAAATATTCCTTATAATAAGGGAGGACTTTAGCAGCCACCTCTAGAGCAAACAAGCCCTGTTTACTTTTTCCAACTGGAGTATACACTCTTACTAGCACACCGTCCCGAGATGTCTTTTCCACATAATCATATTCCCCCACCACTACTGCTACCAGGTAAGTCGACATAATAGGGGTTGTGTCAAACTGGATGATTTTTAAATCATTGCTCATCTTCTCTTCTTTGACTGGCATGTTTGATAGTGCAACTCTGTCAGCTGGCACCTCTAAAGTTATATCGAAAGTGGCTTTGATGGCTGGTTCATCCCAGCAAGGAAAGCATCGGCGTGCATCGGTAGCCTCAAATTGAGTGACGGCAGCGTAGCGTTCCTCACCAGCGGGCGTCAGGTACTTGCTTCGGTACAAGCCCTTCATCTTATCGTTGATCTCGCCTGTGAACTCACAGTGTAGCGTGGCGTAGCCTTCTGGAAGTCGCTCGTTAAATCTGATGACAGCAGTCTCGTCGGACGCCACCAGTTTCACCTCCTCCGGAAGAATGCTTCGGACGGTCCGTCCATCCTCTTCGTATTCGAGTTTTACACTCGACAATTCCAAATCTAAACTGTTCAGCACTATCTCTTTGGTAGAATTAGCAATCTGAAAGTGAATGCGATGTCTAAGCGTCACATGGAAACAAGATATTTGCAATAACGGTGATGAAATCTCCTCTTACCGATACTTTCACCCTTGTTTTTCCAGTAAAAGTAAATTTTTCAAGATTAGGCACCAAATGTAGTTCGTAATGTTCGGGCACAACATTTTTAGGAAGTCGTTGAAACTGTTTGTTTTCTGGCATTGTCACTTTTTCTTTCAAGATCGTAAATGTGGGACGCACAACAGAGAAATACCGTAATGACCGAGTGACAGAGTGAACTCGCGCAACAACCGCACCCGCACCGCTGATAGGAGCCCCCCTCGTGCGTCGCAGTGGCCCCCACTCCGAATAACGGTATTTGCTACGTAACAACTTGTAATGGCGACTAAAACTATTACGAGAGCAATTTTGAAAAGGAAATGAAATCGAGTATCGTACACAACTCAGAAGTTGTAGCGTCATGGAATGTAATTTAATTTAAATAAATTTAAGAGCCAGCAACTAATTTTGAAACCTATGTCAATCTTATTTTGACGCAAATTTTGTCTCTGTTCATGTTTTTAATTTTATGTTCGTAAACATAAAGTCGAAAATGTGTCGAAGTTGATAAAATTGAATATTTAGTAAATTGTGTGTCATATAATGTACATTTTCAAACAAAAATGGATTGACCGTTCACTATGCCAATCGTATCATACTAATCATTGTAATTATCCAATAATAATTCTGTTATAATAATATGTTCTGTTATAATAATATGTTATAATAATAGTTCGCTTTTCTAAAAACTTAATACTGTAATCTAAGTATTGTGAATGGAACTCATATTTTATAGCCTTTTATCGGTTATTATATTGTGTTCAATTTATAACAGCAGTGGTAATGAAAATGCTTATCTAATGAACCGTACAAACCGGTCTAATGAACGCTACAACTAGTCTTCAGAGATGCAAATACATTTGATGATTTCAATAAACGATTGTTGAGAATGGGATATTAAACCAGTATATAAACTGTACAACATGAATAGCGACAAAACGAGTATATTTATTAGATACTTTTTTAATTGACAGGATAGTAAAAACAATAAAAATAAAACAATGAAAGTAAATTTATTTTTCTGAATGAACAGTAATTATACTGACGTCAGTAGGTTGACATATCTATGAAAAAGTATAAATGAAAATTTTATTACAACGTAAGTATTAAATAAAGATACTTTTAATTTTTCTTTTTTATTCATTTAGCAATGGAAAGTGAAATGCGGCCTGGGATGCTGCTTGCTTGTCTAAGAAGTGCTTATTAACTCTTATCTTGAATAATTCCAGGTTGTACGAATTGGAAAAATAAAGGTGCCGATAAGGAACTCTGTCGCAGTCTGTAGCAGAAACTTTTTAGCTAACCGTTTCATGTTCAGAGGGGTGCCTATAAGGTATGGATGTTCCGCTGCCGTACGTCTAAACGTCTGATGTTAGAACGGAGCAGGTAGAAACAAACTGTGGAACTCTTGTGTGCACTTTCCAAAATGTAGCGAGCGACTGCAAGACGAGCATTTTTTCGTCAATGCTGAAGAGTAAACAGTTTGTAGTCTGTCGTTACCAATAAGTCGTCTGGCACGTTTTTCCACAGAGTTTAAGGCAAAATTTTAATTATCAGAAATGCATATTATCCGTAATAAAAGTATTTCAAACTAGCGGCCCGCACCAGCTCCGCACGGGTATTTTTTAACATAGATTACAAAAATTATGAATTTTAACACGTATATTTTTACACCTATTAAATTATTTTACTGCCTCGTTGGTTGTGTGACTGCCTCGTTGGTTGTGTTGGTTGCAAGTGCGACTGCCGATCGGGAGGTCCTGGGTTCGATTCCCGGGTCGGGC
>DWDU01003591.1:0-11455 GCA_018245575.1 Jemadia suekentonmiller
ATGATTTTCTTACTTATTTCAACTATAAAAAAGCAAGAAATGCTCCACGATTACAATATTTATATTTGATATGTTACAGAGATTCATTCGTATGATTTTTTTTGCATATTCCAGATGTCTTGAAAGATCTGTAACGACTGCTATTTAAATAATAATTTTTCAGTTTTTGCTCCACCTAAAAAATATTGAAGATCCGGGGCTGAACCAATCAAACGAAATCTAACTAGGCCCCGCGCTGCGCTTGCGTACCTATTATTAAGTCATTATTTTTATTTATTAGGCGCCATTATTTTTAAGTTACACAATAATAAATTAAAGTCTGATAAGCGAGGTAACCACATACGCAATATACTTTACTACACTGGCTGAACATGATCATCTGACATTGCAGCTCACAATCAGTGGAGTGTTGTTACGTTCAGCAGTGGACGCAACCGGCCTGATGAAGGTGACGTTAACGAACAATTTTACATTTAATTTTATTACAATATCATAAAGAAAACTTCATCTGTTTGTTTAGAAACAATATACATTGACAGCTACAAGCAACTATTGAACTGTACCTTTCAATAATAGCAATTACATGTAGAGTAGTTACCGGTCAACCATTGTGCACCGGATCACTTATCTCTAAGTGCACATGTCCACGCACAAGTATCAACTGACGCTCGGTCGGTCGGCCGACGACAGCCGACAACCGCCGACGCGCACCGCAAGTCAACAATACTAGCACACTACAACATTATACAAGCATTGTGTTACACTTAGCGGATGTATCCACGTATACTGTTAATCGTGATCTGTGTATGTTATCATTGCGACGTTTAGATAATATTGATTGAAAGAAAAGAGACTGCAGTCAGCACTGATGTTGAACGATAAGCGTGTGAAAAAAGAAATGAATATAAGCTAATTCTTTCTTTGATTTTTTGATTCTGATTGACTGGTCCGAATCAGTAATCTCCACATCCGTTTATGTTGCTATAGTAATTTAAAAAAAATATGATTTACATTTTGAAACTAGAGCTGCATTCTAATACAATTGTTTACGAAAGTTTTTTAGTTTCGCGGGTGACAATTAAATAATTAACATCAAATTGATATCGATTCGACTTGTCATTAATAACAACAGCGTAAGCCGAATCAATGTCAAACAGGCATTGTGATATATACAATACAAACTGCCCAAACATACTAGCACTATGGTGGGGTATTAAATAATTGTATGTAGCTATGTACATGTGTTGTTCGACACGGATCATTGATTTCAAATAGCGGCCAATTTGACACCAGTATCGCTAGCATTGCGAAATGTAGGTACACAAATCTTAACGACGTCGAAAAATATGTCAAGATCGAAACCTGAGCGCTGCAGCGCCAAACTTTATTTGACAGGTATGCGCCATTTTGTTTTGTACATTTTTTTAATACTAAAACTGCTGTTTTAGACTCCACCTGTTCAGACTTTGAATAATTTGCAATAAATAAGGGATCGAAATGTTCAAAATTTAAATATTCTGTTTTTGCCTTCGTATTAAATTTAATAGGAAATCATAATCAACCATGTACTTATTTTTAAAATTTTCCATAGCGCTATTAATTAACAACTTCACCCACATAATCAAAGTAAACCTAACTAGACATTGTATCTTCTGAAAATTTGGCCTTTAAGAAGCTGTGTGGGTTTTAAAGTTACGTAAATTATCACAAAACATTTCTATTTTATAGAATGCCTATAACGTGTAGATTATTACATAGTAAAACCCGTCAGAAGATAAGGTTGCTTTTTATAGCATTCAAATGTAAGGATAAACTCTCGGAGCCTAATTCATAAAACCTCAACTGCAGTGGTTAGCTCTAGAATTTTCTATCTCATTTTATAAATTTCGAATGCTTAACATTAAACGAGACAAAATACAGAACGACGAAACTGCCTCAACTTAGTACTTATGAATAAGGAAGCTAGATTTCCAGTTTATAAACGAGGAGGAGAGAGAGGAGCTTAGCAGAAAGATACGAGGCTAAACTAAACAGTTCGGTGTAATAAAAACAACAATACATGAAAATATTTAATTACAAACGTCGACGGCGACTGCCACTAAAGGCCGACCCACTTTTAACTTAACATTTGTAGGTCGTTTATCGCAGTCATTTCCCTTGTACCAGTGAATCACGCACTGTAGAACGCTACCGCGAACGAGCTGTGAGCTTTGCCTCTACGCAGCGTTCAATTCTCGCTAGCATTTCCGTCTCCACACTCGATCGCCACTCTAAACCGCAATGGATGTAAATCCTATTTGTGACGTATGAAGATCTTAAATTACAGTGTTCAATACTCGCTCGCATTTCCGTCTCTAAACTCCTTTATGATTCGAAGCCGCAATGGATTTAGAACAAATGTTTGTACCGTTATATAGATGTGTGCGACACAATAGACATAGGTGAATACTCGATTTTTGTGAACACTGTTGCCGGCAGCGACGAAGGCCGAAGCATTGAGAAATATCATTAACGTATAGACGTTCTTAATTGCATTCAAATAATGTCAATGTTAATAGATGTTTGAGGCATATTTATAAAAAAATATTCTCACAAATTATATACTTATTGAAGTATAAGTGGATCGTATGTTACGATATACATAATATAATACAAATATATATGAAAAGTGATGAATTTAAGAGCAAGTCACGTCTGTAAGGATAAAATATATCTGGTGTTCTAGAGATATCTGGTGAGTATCTGCCGACCTCATAAGCGACGTGGCGTGACGATACTAAAATGAATATACGATAATATAACGATAAATAAGTATAACATGCACGGGTTTTAGATAATCTACTAAACATATATAGTAACTTAGGTAAAAATGTAGTTTGGATGTATAAAAAAAAATGTAGAATGGAATGAGTCGAATTTGATATATATTTACGGGTAAGAAAATTCGCAATAGGAATTACAGTCGGAAACCGCCACTAAAGCAATCTGCTAATGGTAGGCCTTTTGGGAAGCTGTCTTCCATTCAGCTTCTAAGTTTTATTAAGATTTTAAGCTTGGCAACTTGAAGAGGGATGTGAAATAGATTTGTTAATTCATCTGTATATTATTTACCTTTGCGTGGATGTACGTATATTGAATTATTTAGATAAGCACACTAGTATGTGCATTAATATGTAATATATTCTTTTAAAATGTAATTATTACTATCGCTATACCATCACGCCAGATCTCACAAGGGATAGGTAGAGGGCACCGAATACACAAATATCTCTATCTTTAGAGATCTGAAGAGCTTATTCTAAAAATTTTTTCATAACGTATTCTTCATAACGTTCACATGGAACGTATAACATAACTAGTTGAACCTGAGAGTACCCTCTGTCCATCCCTTTGGGCAAATACAGGCGTGAAATTATGTTGTCTAATGTTAAGTACTACAAGTCGTAACAGAAACTGGACTTAATTTAACTTCAACAGATGTTATGTTTGAGCACTTAATATCACGCGTGGATCGAAAATAAGACCGCATTAAGGCTTAGGAGCGATTCTATAACATACAGATAACACACGTCGACGTTATATGATATTTTTGTAATACTCAGTGCAGAAACGTAAGCGTTTGCACATTCGCGGGATCTTCAATCTTGTGAACACGACGATAAAGTCAGTATTGGTGTGTCAAGTATCTCTCAGTCCGCGGTACAAATGGCTAATGAATAATTTACAATTTACACCAAGCATATCAACTCTTGACACAACCGTCTAATGTCGGTCCTATATAGCTAAAATGTTTTGAGATTATCAATTCCTTTGTAAATCGTAATAACATCTATGCAAGTATATGTTTGTATGTAGATTATTATCAGTCGTCTGGCTTACAAACACTAGTTATGCCTACTATATGCCTACAAAGTAATTTACTGAATGATCTTACGCTTATGATTTGAAGTTTCGCGTATTAAAATTAGGTGTGCCCGGTGTATGGTTCGCCGCTTAATCCGTTGTGAAACGTAAAAGTAACTGGGGAATCGTGGGGGTCTTCTACACTCCTCTGTCTACCTCTTCAGGCATTACAGGCGTGATGGTGTGTTAATAAAAAGACTGTCTTTAAATTATATCTTCGTTTCGATAGAAATAATAAAGACAATGTATAAGACGATTTACATTACATTTTTTATATACAAAAAAGTAGACAAATTATTATTTTTATAATTTCTAGCAACAAAAGTTAAGAAACAAAACTAAAAAATATATAATGTAAATAGTCGAAGGCACAGAAGGCACAGGAAGTGGTGGCGCCCTCAGCCGCGCGCTGTCCAGCAGTGGGCTGTGACAGGCTGATGTTGACGTCAACGAGAAGGTCAGGTTCAAATACTCAGGATAAAGGTATTAAAATGACAATTTTTTAATATGTTTCGATTGGTAGGCAGTGTAGGCGCGAGCATAACATACTGTAAAGAAATAAACATAAATATGATTGTTATCTGCCGCGGATAATAACAATAAACACGCCGGTTTGCGGATCGTGATCAGAGGGCCGTCATTATCTCTTTTCATCTCAACGAAAGTGAAAGGGACGCGACTATCACAATAAGCGTAAAGATGAAGAGACATAGTGTCTTGCAAAGATATTTATACGATAAACAAATCTGTACGGCAGTTTTTTTTATTTTAACACGTCAAAATTCGATAAGAAACGAATTAACATCACGCCAACAATAACGTAACATCACGCCTGTAATCCCCGAAGAGGTAACCAGAGGAGTGTATAACACTCCCACGTTTTACCGGTTACGTTTACGTCCCACTCTGGAGTAGGTGGTAAACCTATTGGCATACACCGGCCACATATCCAGACTCCGAGCCACAACTAGAAATTGTAGTTACATTCTCTCTGTCTCTACTATTATTAATATTTAGAAGTTATTTTTATTATTAAAACGATATACACAAAGTTTCATAGAAAATATGAATAGATAAGATAAGATAAGATCTCTTAGGGATAAGCAGTGCCATTGTACAACATCTCTTTTGTATGTTTTTCTGTATATTGTTTTTTGTGTACAATAATTGTTAAATAAATAAATAAATAAATAAATAGAAAACGCAAGCACTGACAAAGCAGGAAATCATGTTCAGACGATCAGCCTATTAAATAATGTCATAAATTATTTAAGATGGTGTATCAAGCCATAATAAGTTCTCTGGTACTCATATCGCATATTGTAAGAATTTGTACGAATGAATGAACAAAATGAATGCAAATGACTGAATGAGATATCGACCGTTGTTATTAAGATTCAAATGAAGACAGAAACGACTCCGTATAGTTCAGTAGGCCATCGTAATGTAATAAGATTCTTATTGTTAAGGAAAACTTAAGTTTTATATATGACATATACACAAAATGGCATCAAGAAAATATAAGGACAACAAGAGAGCCATAGTTAATGATAATAGTAAAAGGAAACAAAACGTTTCCTTGAATAATTGTATAGAGACGAATTATATCTGTGGTTTATAGTCTATGATCTCAAAATTGTAATCGGATCCCTAAGAAGAGCTCAAAAGAGCCTGAATTATGTTAAATAGAGGGACAGATAAATTACACAAGTACAAATAAATATTGATATCAATTTATACAGATTTTATTATACTAAGACACAACAAACATCTAAGCTTATCTCATGCATATTTTGTCCTGAAAGGAATCGAACCCACAACCATGTCAGGACGGTTCAGTAACCACGGGACCGACCAGCCAGGAAAAGTATTTGTCAACTAATATAAAAGATAGTCTATGGACTCTAGAGCTCTATATTCTCTGCCTGTTTAGTCTATGCCACAAAAAACATAAAAAAACGATTCCCGGAGCCACGTAAACAGATCGAGATAAGATTTATTTATGATACTTGAAGAAACTTCACGCGAGGAAATCTACGTTTGAGAGTTAGTTCATACTGTATTCATACTCGTATACTCATCTTGAGACAAATACTGGGATAAAAATACTCGCAAACCAATCTAAAATTTACCATTCCAGAATTTTATTCCGAGATGTTTGTTGATGTTTTATTTCGAGTTGATGTTATGCAAGCTCAGATTCGTTAATTGATCGAGGCAGTACGTTAACAAAAAATCTACACTTTTTGATAGCCACCGTTCAAGGCGTTGATAGGGAGTTTAAAAACTCTACACTCTAGTATTTAAAAAGAAATACTCTAGTATTTAATCATGTATATAGTTACTCAAGCAACTTTTAATAACAAAAATTATTAATCAGCGGCACAACACGCAGAAATCAACTTGGCATTGCGAGGAATGCGCTTCCCCTCCCGCGGTGTGCCTCCGCTCACAATGCCTACCGCTGTCGACATCAACGCGTCAGTGCCTCGCTATTACGTCATAACTGTGAAGAGCCCAGATTACGTCTGCGAGTTACAGCTCTGTGTACTATAAAAACGAATTATTATTCGACTCATCTTGGCCTCGGCTCCATTAGCAGGTCGACATTGTAATTGGAAGCGGTCTTCGTTCACAATACGAACCGATATTATAACATCTATTACATATTTAGCACATTTCTTGTGTGTTACCTACTTTTAATGTTTGTGTAAATTAATGTACGATCAATTTACGGAACATTTCGACTTGTAATTTAAAAGAAAAATGAAAAAAAAAAACAAACGCCAGTTCATTAGATTTTACAATTCACCAAATCTAGAGCAAGTGAACGTTAATAAAATGCGATGTAAATAAAGAACAAGAAACTTTTGCCCGACACCGAATTCGCTTTAGTAAATCGAGTGATAATGTGTTTCACCGTATTTCTTAATTTTCTTTAAGAAATGATTGGAAAATTCGTTCCGATCGCAATATCATTTGATTCTTTCGCGCAATTGTAGTCAATAAATACTATTTATATGTAATATATCAAAAATACTAACAGTACTATTTAATCTGGACAAATATAAAAATTCGAATTGGCCAAAATTTTCAAATTCGAATTCGAAAAGCGTAGAAGATTAACGTGCATTGTATTTTTTTAAATACATGTCACTTTTATTATAATAAATTTTCCGTAACAGATTAAAAAAAAAATACGTTCATGTTCTCGAATAATGAAAATTAAAACAATGTCTCAAAATGCACGATTCCATTCAGAGTTTATTAATGAACCAATGTGAAGTTTTCGCAAGTTCCACTTTCACTGCGTGCTATATTCATTAAAATATTTCGCCAAAAGAACGGAAGAAAATACAATACAGTCACATTTTAAAATATAATTTATTTATTAAGTAAAAATATTTTAACAAATCATTTAAAACACCCAACACAGGCGGAATTGTATCATTTAATATAACATAACGTTATCCCTATAATTTCCAGAAAGAGTAGGCAGAAATAATAATAAATATCACCATTAACTAATTACACAATTTATATTGAAGATGTTCATTGCATTATCGTAGGCATGCTTTATATGTAATCAGCGACGATATTGGAATGTCATTCTGTAATAATGTCGAGTCGAAGATAAACGGGCAAGGCCGGTGTAAGTATTGCGAGCGATAACAATACACGTCCGCGGACATTTAAACGTTTCTTTTTGTTTAATAACTCGCCACGGAGTTACTTAATATCTGTCTTAACTAATTAATGGCTAACGATACTGTCACTGTTCTATTTGGATTAAAATTTGATAGGCAGATTGATTAATTATTTATATAATCTAATAGTATTATTATTAGCGTGATATATGTATCCGTTAGTGTTATTGAGTAATGATCATTCAAATTGTATCTAATCAGAATAGGCGTTCATAAAACATACCGTGTTTGCGGTGGTATCAATCCAAATAAATTTGCAAACGCTCAACGTAATCTACACTGCGACCAACGCCATCTATTGTCAGACGTATGAAACATAAAATCAAAAGATTTGTACTTGCTGAACTATATACCTAGACATTTTATTTTCTTTATTGACGACGATTATTAGCTTTCTGAGGTTTGTGTTACATTATATAATTAACGTATTGTCACATTTTCAAAACTATATCCATATATATGCAATTTATAAAAATTCTTGTTCTTATAAAGTTTATGTAAACATTTTTAAAAACATCAAAAATATACATAAATTACCATTTTCATTTTGAACCATCACGCAAGTGTAGCAACGTATACAGGTATTGCAACTTATAAATGTACACGGTTTCACAAATACATACCTATTCACTTGGTAATAAGAACCATGTATTGTGTCTGAGTGAATTGAAGTAGTTGTATACGATTTCAAACATTAAATCGGAGCACATGTTCAGAGTTATCATGAATAAATAATGTCATTTGAGTTCCAGTCGGTCTGCAGCTCGCTACCGAGCGACGTGTATCAGTATTAGACGTTTATTACTGTTCAATTATTAAAAGTGTTAGTTCTTTGGGCAATGTAGGTCACATTTAGGCACAAATATCGCAATTGTACGCCGTTAGTTTGTTGATAGTGGTATGACAGTTTCTGCAGAGTTGATGTTAAAGGCGCAAGAAAAGTAGCAAATACTTGGAATTAATTTTTTCATTGATCTCGCTGTCAATGGGCTTAGTTTAAGAGTAAATTAAGAGAATGATGTATTTTAAAAATGCTTATCAGATCTACATAGGTCGAGCTGTTAGCCACTCATTACGCTCTGGCTAACTCGTAAACTATCTATGATGACGATGTAACAGCAATAATATAGTTCATAATAATATTATTAAAGCAAATAATATGATAGTTTCTGAACGATTTGTTTTGCTAAAATATATTATATACAACACATATATTATGTATATGTACAGTTGTATATGAAAGAACGGGTATTTCTTGTAGAGAAATCCGGCATAACTGAATCAGACATTATCCACGAGCCCCGAACGATAACTGGAAATGGGGCGAGGGAGGGGCGAGGGGGGATACGGAAAAAACACGACAAATAGTTGTTCGGAGGTCTTGCTTAATAGTTTTCATAGAATATTCAAGTACTCTTAAAAGTCCCGTTGGTCAAAATGCCTGGAGCCGGCCTAATCAAATCCAACCAAACACTTTTGCTTTAAATCCTGGAGTAAAGGAGCAACATAATTTTCTACTTAAATAAAAGTTATTATTCTGATTAGTAAAACTGATTCGGAATTTTTCACTGACAATTAAATGATGTCACTCTTACCTAAAAACATATACAGTATCAATAAAAGCGTTCGTTCTCATTGTGTTCAATCTTTAAACGTAACATATGTCATTGATATTAATATTATTATTCATAAAGCATCACGCCACGTTTGTCACGAGGGAGGTTGAGAGAACGAATGCCAAATATCTCTATCCTTACAGACCCGACTTGTTTCTGCATACATCACTAACAACTATCCCAAACAAGTTTTATCACTACTAATTGCAAATTCGTAAATCAACGCAACGATTGGAGAAGTGGCGCGGAGATTGGCAGCGAGAGTGCGCGGCCTCGTGACGTCACGGAGGTCGCGGCGCCTTCCTGCATCGCAATGTGAATATCAAAGCGGCTTAACGGTTCGGGCCATCGCCGACCGAACATCAGTCAAAATTGTATGCGCACTGCTAGAGGCGAGCTCTGTGCACGAGCGTCGCGTTTGGACAGATTACTGTTAACCGAGATACAAATGAATCGTCAAATGCAATATAATGGCTTAGGTATAAATAAACTTTAAAAGAGAGTATTTTATCTCTCTATTCGTCGATGACGATACGTCGTTATCATCAGTGTCAGCCTCTGATGGCCACTGCTGGACATAAGGCTCCACACAACATCACCGCAAAACACGCTCATATATTTTTTGGATCCACCGAAATATTTGTATTATTTTATACAAATCACCATTCAGTTTTTTTTTATAAATCCAAAACTGTGTGGAACATTAGTACTTCAGACGATCTCCACGAACTACATTTCAAGCTTGCTGTCCCTAGTTCCACATCAGTGAGCCCGTCACATACGAGTAGCTCTAAGTTCGTGAACATAAGATTGAGAATTCAATATAAGCACTACATAATTGCCGTGGACCGAATCAATTTCGATGACAGATCTTTTTCATTTAGCAAAAGAAAGATCCATTTGTTCTGAAAAGTTGGCTATTTGTTTTCGGTGAAACTTCCTAATAATCCCACTGGAATGGAGTTGAGTGTTGAAATTGGCAAGATTGGTCATTATTTTATTGCTAGGTTTTTCTTGAAAATCTTCTACGTTTCATTTCAGTTTAAATTTTCAAACAACACTATATAAGTATATATTTGGTCTATTACTATTGAACGAAACCATTTTAGCATTCTACTGTTAGAATCGGGCGTATTCGTAGAAAGAGAAATGTCGAGGCAATAGGCTACCACGCTGGCCCAGTGTGGGTAGATAAAATTCTTTTACAATCATCGTAATCGCGAACCCTATAAAACGGTAAATCTCTGTCTAGACTAAACGAAGTATCTGATATTATGTCTGCGGTAGAACTAAATTATATGCTTATGACATTAAGAATTTACCGGACTTAAGTAGACAAGCACAAGAACCAATGGATGAATTATTTCCATACTTATACGTTTATTACCATAATATTTTAGATCATTAAAATAAATCTAAAAGGAAAATGCATGACACAAGCCTTAGTGAAGTCTCAAACTCAAAGATACGTAACACAGAGGCATCAAAGTGCAGTAGCAAGCCAACAATGAGATCCGTTAGCTGTCTTCATTCACGAGCAACAAAAACTACATGCAGCGGCTACTTTGGCTATTACAGTAATAAAAAAAATTCACGAAGCAAAACAAAAGTTTTGTTGTTCCTAGCGACGGAGTTGAGCAAGGTCGCTTGGAATTTCTAAAATATAATGTCGCGTACATTGTTGGTTTAGATCGGTCTTAATAATTGTGTTACAAACAAAACAAGCAATGCACGCCAACTTTAGTGACAGTAACAAGTAATGCTAGCATGTAATGTACACTCGGAGCGGAATAGAAATTGTTTTATATGTAGCTTATGTCGTCACTGTATGCTATTGTCAACATATACAACGTTGCCTCAACAAGAACGCTTCTCTGTATACCCCACCTGAATTACAAACAGCGGTAAAGTAGGCATACCTTAAGTTACAAATTTAAAACATATAAATGGGCGTGTACTGCAGTCCTCTGCCTACTTCTTCGGGGATTACATGCATGATGTTACGTTTATTTTTTCATTCCGTATAATTACATCATGCTGGAGTGCTATCAGCCTATCTCGGTTTTATATGGTTTGGAAGGTGACCTCTCACTCCGGGTGTTCTGTTTTCAATTCCTGAACCCCACCTAAGTAACGTAACATCACGCCTGTAATCCCCGAAGAGGTAGGCAGAGGAGTGTAGAACACTTCCACGTTTCAACAGTTACGTTTACGTCCCACTATGGAATA
>DWDU01003592.1:0-11454 GCA_018245575.1 Jemadia suekentonmiller
ATAGTGGGACGTAAACGTAACTGGTGAAACGTGGGAATGTTCTACATTCCTCTGCCTACCTCTTCGGGGATTACAGGGGTGATTTTACGTTACGTAAATTAAAAAACACATTTTTCTTAAAAGTAGTTTATTGATTGTCAATAAATTACATGACAAAAAAAAAAGTGCACTGTTTCTCATACTTATACAATTGTATCATTATTGTAATGTTACAAATGAAAAGAATGAAATATAAAACAATATATATACAGGTCATGTAGAAAAAAATAAAGATAACAATCTTCGCTTTCACTTAAATAAATAAAAACTATTTTTTTGCTTATTAACCTACAAATATTAAGAATAACAACATACAGCACAAATTCAATTGAACCGATGCTATTACTGAACTAAATATAGCCACAGAATATGTTATCATTTTGCGCCATCTTCATCAGACTCGTCGGGACTGTTCTCATTGTTGGTGTCGTCATACTCATGTAGTTTTTTTCTCCACAGCTGTATCAACGTGTCCCAGGAGCGTCTGCTATATTTGTGATATTTGTCAGGTGTCTTTGGTTGGTCTTTTGTGCGCCTTTCACTGAAAATTATATGGATTAATACAATACCACTGCTTATCACCACACACCACACTCATGTGATTTTATTTCTTATAGTACATAATCCATTAACATTAATGAGGTGTGTGTGATGACAATTCAGAGAACAAAACACTATAATTAAATACTTCATAGTTTCACCTGCTTATATTCTAGTGAGATGTAAGCAACTGATGAGGTGTGGGAGTGTACTACACTCTGACTACCTCTTTGGAGATTACAGGTTTGATAAGTTAAACAGACTAAAAATCTCTTAATGACACTGACAAAACTCTAATTAAATTAGAAAAGGCACATATAAAATCATCATGACACCTATGTAGGTATATATTTTCACATATAAATGTGTATGTCACTTACATAGGAACCCGTTGTATGTAATTGTGGTATCCCACAGTATTTTTTCCGTAGTCAATCTGTTTTTGTCGCCTCTGTAATACAGCCGGATCAGTCTCCAATTCCAAAGGTTTCCGAACCGCTGATTTACTGCAAATGAAAAAAAAATGTATTAATTGCTGGCAGATGTGAAAAGTGCAATAAAAACTGTGATGCAAAGTTAATTACAAAATGTATTGTCAAGTTACCATATTAGGTCAAGTGTAAAATTAAATAGACAATATACTTTGTTCTTGAAACAACTCTTAGTTATTATTACTCATTAATAAAACAAATAACAGTAAGAGAAGCATACAGTAATATAATTATTTTTGACACTTCTTCATTGATTGGGTAAAAGATCTTCAAGTACAGTGTAAACTCTTTATAATGAATTTCAAGGGACCTAGCATTTTTTTTATTATAAAGAGTTTTGACTATACAGAGGGAAGAGAAATAATAAACCAAATGTAACCAATTACAATCATTTTTAATTTAATTACTATCAATAGGTAAATTATTCTAAACACATATATTATCTTAATTTTGCCTGACATGTTTTGCTATGCCTATGATTTGTATTTTTAAGTTTAGTAACTGAGTACAAATTAACTTGCAGACAATGTAATCTAAGAATAACGGCACATATGTTATAGCAATTAAAAGAACAAAAGCCAGATGCTGTTAATGACCTCAGGTATCATTCTTAAAAATTTCGGCAACTGAAATGAATCGTTTTGTACGAGGATTGTAAAAACAATTACAGTGTTATTAGTAGTGTAGCTATATGTAGTTGATGTCTAAATATGAAATTATTGCTTCTTAATAGAGAATGGCTGTTAAGTTATAAAGAGTGACTTCCTCATTGGTCGCGTTGGTTGCAAGTATGACTGCTGATCGGGAGGTCCTGCATTCGAATCCCGGGTCGGGCACTACTAAAATTTTGTAATTTAGATTTTCTAGTAGTGGTTTGGAGTCTGGATATGTGCCCAATGCATGGCAATAGGCTCACCACCTATTCCATAGTGGGACGTAAATGTAACTGGTGAAACATGGGAATGTTCTACATTCCACTGCCTACCTCTTCGGGGATTACAGGCGTGATGTTACGTTATTTCTAGTACAACCATGGTACAGGTTGGTAAGTTGAACTAATGAAGCAAATTGTTTGTCTAACTCAATTTTCCATATACTCTATTCGTACATATATCATAATTTAGTTGTTGATATTTGATATTACGTTCCCTGTTTTGTATTGCTTAGTGTTTTTTTTATTGGCTAACTAGCTAACACCAAATAGCCTACAGAAGAAATATATCAAGATTATATTGAGAATCATACAGAAATTTTGTTTTATTGTAGTGTTTAACATTATTTGTTGTAAATACTAACTTGTGGCACATATGTAGTTTATTTGTTGAATAAGTGTAGCTACTTGTTATGTTTCTTAAATATTAAGTATTAAATATTACAAATGGCAAGGCAGCAGTCACAGGTAGTGGCTGACAGCCATGGTATCTGAGACTCATTGACGTCGATCAGGACTCGGTGTAGCTGTACACAAGTAACATAAAAATGTGTACATCAGTCTGCTTGTGCACAACTATAGAGAGGTTTATTATTATACCATCATGCCAGATTTCACATAGTATATACCTGATCCATATACATTGACACGGTATATCACTCTGTCACTCTTCACCACCATGCTCTCAACATGTATGTACCATCCGAGCACTGCCTTTCCTCATGTTTACTCCGATACTGTCTTCACACAAAGCACCTTTCGCCGCCGCCGGCGTGTGTCCAGCCGACAAGCAGCATAGTAAACTCATGTTGAGCATATTTATATTAGTTTCATATTTCTGTTACATCATGTTTGTAAGAGGTAGGCATAGGAGTGTGGGCTTTGAACCCAAGACCCCTCGATGGGCAGTCGCGCTGGCAGCCATTATGACCAATGCATTTGCCAATGTCTTTATCACCTTTGTAATTGATTGTCTGTACCATCTTCATGCAGATGATTTACAATTGAATGTGCAGTGCAGCATCGGTGAACTCACTGCACCTGTTATATATTGTTACATTGTTATTGGAGTTAGGGGAGCACCTGCTGTAAACTGTCACCACCCTCAGGATTGATTGGGAGAGAATGCCATTAGGCATTAAGTACTCATTAGTTATGTGTAAGGTGTTACACAAGCATCAATAAATAAATATTTTAACGTAACGTCACGCCTGTAATCCCCGAAGAGGTGGGCAGAGGAGTGTAGAACACTTCCACGTTTCACCAGTTACGTTTACGTCCCAATATGGAATAGGTGGTGAGCCTATTGCCATGCATCGGGCACATATCCAGACTCCGAGCTACTACTAAAAAATCTAAATTAGAAAATTTTAGTAGTGCCTGACCCGGGGATCGAACCCAGAACCTCCCGATCGGCAATCGCACTTGCAACCAACACGACCAAAATGATAATGTTTCATATAATAACATTATTTGTATTATATGTATATATTTATTTATATATCCCTTATTGTTATTAACAAAGGACGGACTTAATGGCAAATAGCAATGAACATGTATCTATGTATATCGCTACTACGTGGTAACATCCTCAATAATATTTCAACTTTAGTTGACGTAGACCGAGCTGTTTCGTTGTGCTTCGCTAATATTTAAAACTGCACTGAGATGGAAAACTAACGACTATGTAGAAAGAAGAAAAATGTTTTTAATTTTTTTTTGCGACAAGTGACAACCCTAGGTTATACAGGAGCTTGAACAGAAATGGAGTTGTGTAAATTTAAAATTATGCACACGGACGGAATTTTAACGACACTATTTTCTTTTAGAACGGAAACCTTGCACTGAAAAATTCAACTTAAATCCAAATTTACTACTGCATCCCTGCACATTTCGGTTCCGACACATTTTGCCAAAGTCCAATTTGCTTTGGCTTATTCGCGCTGCCAGTTGTGTACAGTAGAATGGTAACGTGGAATGGTCCTCTGAGGTTCTTATGGGGTTCTACAAAATCCTCTCTAAAAGTATTATTTTATTCAGTCGATAACTGCTGTGTTGCTGATGTTCAGAAGCAATTTTCAAGGTTGTCTATTTTTCTTTTTGTTTGTTCAATACTTTTCCGAATTTGATTTATGGGAATGTTATAGAAACCGGCTCCCTACCACCTTTGATGGAAGAGAAGAGATGTAAATAAAATACAAGTTTTAGTGTTAAAAAGTCCTTTAGTAGTGTGGGATTTTTTAAATAGCGTTTATGTTTCATCTTTTAAATTTTCTTTATTTCCAATATTGGCAAAAACACACTAATGAACATGTATATGTTACAATTACGTATAGATTAGGTTACAGGGTACAAAACACGGAAAAAAATCCAATATATAGTAACTATGTATATAAACGGTTATATTAAATATACGAAATAAATGATGTTGCAATACTCTCGTTTCTGTCAATTGCTGGTTAATGTCTACTCAACATTGCATTACAGAGTTCGATTTTCCATTCTTCATTTCAAACCACTGCTAGAATCACTTTTCGTTTATCGTCAGTCCAGCTAACCGGAGATCATCCAACGTTACCTTTGCCAAAATGTGTTGTCCGCTCCATTTCAAGTATACATAATTGCACAGTATAAAATGTGATGTGACTGCGTGAAGCGTAGATAGGTGCCGCTAAAAATTAAATCCCAGGTAGCTTGTATGCTTTATACAGATAATGTAAGTTCCTGACAGAGAAAACTAATATATTCCTTATCCACTGCACACATGCGGTACCTATCCGTCAATTTTTATCTACATGCATCGCATTCGATGGAAAAACAATAACATCATAAAATAATTAATATCTTCTACAGCCTCGTGTATTTCTCGTAACATACAGCTTTTTCGGTTAACATGCATTTGTATACACTTGTACATTTATACGATACATTTTCTATATATATGTACATAAATCAGTATACAAGTATTATACAGTTATAATTGTGTATGTTTCTTAAATATTGTTAAAAAAAGGATTCCCCGTTGGTTGTTGGCTGCAAGCGCGATTGCTGATGGAAAGGGTTGAAACTGCGGGAACAGACAATACCATATTTTTCTATTCTATTCTAATATATCCGATGTTAAAAATAGCATAAATTTCGTTTCCATGCTACCCAAAGCCCATAAACGCAATGTTCTCATTGAATTAATTTTCGCTGTTCAATTTCACAACCTTCCGGTCCGTATATCGCGCTGTGAATTCATCAGAATAACACTAGTGACGGTTTGATCTCTCGGTATTGCGTGGATTTACGTCGCGTCGCGCGTTTTTATTGACGTCATTCAGACGCGCGACGTGTGTACCCGTCGCCGTGACGCGGATAATCACCGCCGTGCCGCCGTCACGGGACTGTCACTCGGTGTCACGTCGGTGAAAGCTTTTAAACGCGGATGTGATATTATTTTCATTTTTATCGTTCGAAAGCGATTGAATGGTCTTTGACGGTTTTTTTTTGTCGGCGTATGTGTGTTGGGTTGTTGCTTTGTTTTGTATTCGCTATGCTTGTTTGTGTGTTGTGTTTTCTCTGGTTTGCGTGTTAAGTGTACCTACACTCGGTGGATCTGGTGAGACGTGGTTAATGAATCGCATTGGAAGTCTATATACTGAATATATATCCATATACAAGAAGTATATTTATCCCTAAACCGCATGCCCAGCGTGGGCATTGTGGGCATAACGCCCCAGGGGAGGCGTCTGTTCAGCAGAGTGCTGTGCAGTTCAGAGCTATAGGCTGATCATGATACAGAATCTATTAGGACTCTTTTTTGAAAATGTTATCAAGTTGTTCTACCGCTGAGTGGTTCACATTAATATTTAAGTTAGAATACTTCGACTTTACTGTTAAGAACTTGTTATTACCTAATTGAGTAAGCCTATCTATTAGCATTGTTATTTTTGTATCATCAAGCCAGGTTTTTTTACGGAAAGGCGGAGTATACGAATACCAACTATCTCCATTCTTACGGATCTGACTTGATTCTTCTACACTCACTCTTTTCTTCATATAGAAATATCTTAACGTTATGTCGTTTTTTAATAAGTGTAAGTATTATAACAATTAGGATGATATAATAAGAGAAATGGAAATAAGGGCTCATTGAAACACATTTATGTATTAATACAGGGCATATAAAGTCATATATAATACATTAAGGGTCAGTTCGGCTTCCTAACGGACGCGGAATGTAAATTCGGCCACTAACATAAATTATATCCCGGAAAACTTCCCTTAACAAGACGTCAAGTGAAATCTCGTTTAAAATTTAGCACCTTGCACACCATCCGAGGTACTAATCCAAAGCTCGTCTAAAGAATCATCTTCATATGTAGACATTCATATTAGCGCGCGATTTACAAAAATATCCGGACCTTTTTCAATTTCCTTTGCGTCTTTGTCAATACTTCAGTGCACATCTTTGCAATACTTATTTTGCTTCTGTTTTTAGCAACGTGTATATGGTCCTCTATCAAAGATAATCTTATCAGTCATGTCGTTATTTACGCCCAGGTTTATGTCATTCTGATCTTCCATTTATATTCATGTTAAAAATTTCTTTTGTAATTTTAGTGTCGTTCATGCTTTTATATGAATCAACCATCCAGGAATCTCTTTCTCTATCTTATTCCTTAAATCTTCTATCGCATATGTATCACCTGCAAAATGTGCGTAAATGTTACTATTCTTAGATTTACTTTGATATTGATGTGTAGCAAGATGATGCACAGTTCTGTAGTACCTACTTATAATCAGAACGGATAATGCGTACACATCTTAAAAGGTGTAGATATAAATCTCTGCGTTTGTTCTGTCGGAAAATGAGGAAAATGGCGGTTGTAATGTGTGGGTCTTTTGTTGTCACGGCATTTCACGAAATACGGCAAAATTAACTTCTTATGTTAATTACCGGGAAGTAAGGATTTTTAAAGCGTCCTTAGCTTTCGCGCGCTTAACGTTTTTAAGGATTCTGATGTTCCGACCTGTTTTGTTATATGATAAAGTTACGCCATCGACTCTATTGTCGTCGTTGTCAAATCTTATCATTGTTCTTATCAATTGAACAGTTGTCAAATGTTATCAGTGGGTCTCAGATACTTCTAACCGCTGCCAAATGATTAGCTGTGCGTATTTCGTGTTTGTATTGAACTCGTCTGAAACTCGAATATATTATAGTGGTCAGTTTTTCTCTCTGCAATGGGAGATCGAAATGCTAAGATATACTACAGCTAGGAACAAACTAGTCTACGTTTCACTTAAGTAGCAGTATTCAAAATGTCCGACACTGATAATACTCCCACGATTCTAACTTACTACGTCAGCATTTGTCGTTAGCAAATAAAAATTTGTTTTTGTTGGGTTACTGCAATTTATACAGCGCTAATAAAGAACTATAATAATATTCATTATCTTGGGATATTCGCATATGTGGCTATTTGATTTCGAAGTATCAAGATCCTGAAAACAGTCGGAGATTCAGAAATATTAGTATCTTCATGTAAGTGCTGAACATATGCATTAAGATTGTATGAAACGCTTCGTAAAAATAAAAAAATGTAAATTTCATACATACACATATTCAATATAAAAACTAAATTAGCATTTTCTGCTTCAGCCATTTGTGTAACTTAAAGCTTGCTTCACGTTTAGCACTATCGGGTCAATGAAGAGCTAGGAAAATGAACGATAGAGGCTGCAACTTACCCCGCTAGTGGGGAACGGTTTAATTCCTACGGGAATAGCTGTGAAGATATCCCGAGCAAACGGCGAGAGCGTCGAACGGAACTAAAGCTTGCTCAAAAACTGCTAACGAAGGAAACTTACTGGTTACTTTAACTTCAAAAAATTGTATCAGGAGCGAGTGTTTTAAAATAATCGTTACACTTTTACTGCTTTTTAACGATGGCAGGTGACAATCATTTATTTTAAATTGGAAGTTTATCGCACGGACATTTAAAAAGCTATTTCGTTACAGCAACCCCTGTTATTTTACTCAACTAGTAGTCGCTCGTTAATTGACATCGATTTATGGGGTAGTGATTCTCAAACCCGAACGCGCGTGTATGAAAATATTGATGATTATATAACAAGCGAGTCATAGGTGCTATTTTCATGTTATTAAAATATTCTTGATAGTTTTAGAGTGTGTTATATTACCATATAATCCCGATTACCCTTACGGGGTAGGTGGGGAGTATCGGCTACATGTGACGCAGATCACAAGCGAAACAAGCGTTCAGAAAAAAGAGAAAGCTGAATGTAGAAGAGTGTCAGGTCAATGTTTATGGTATACTAAGAGATTGGGTAAAAAGAATTAGATCACATAAAGCTTACTTCATTTAAGAGCGACGGACGCACATAAATACTCAGCTATATAATATGACAGCTCAATGAGCAAGTGTATGCCATTAAAAACACATTAGGGATCTCAAATCGGGGCGGTTTATAGGTCATTAAGTTAACCCGTGTATTGTATTTCTCAGCTTTTGAACTTATAGCGGCTCAAACAATGAGAGAGATGACATAAATGGGCGGAAACTGTATGGGTTCTCCTTAATGGCTTAATGCGGCGTTATTTGAAGGAAAAATTGTATGGAAATTTTTGTTCGGTCGCAAACATTTTTGTTATGAATATGAAACGTTTTCACGCATGTAGGTAATCCCGAAGAGGTAGGCAGAGGAGTGTAGTAAACTCCCGTATTTAATTAGTTATGTTCACGTAACTACCGGGCACAAATCGAGACTCTGAGCCTCTACTAGAATAAAAATATTTTTTTTTAAATAAATGAATAAATAAAAAATAGATTCCAGTTGCTCCATATCTACTGAAAAAAATTGAACTCTTTTTTTTGATGTAAACCAATATTTTCATGAAAAAGTAATCTAAAAAAAACACAAAATTTCCTGCTTTCAATAGAAAGTTATGGCGATTACGAATGGTCCCATACAAAAGGTTCGCGAAGTTTCTTTTTATTCAGCGCTTTCAATATTTCAACTGTAACATTTTCACATGGTATCGTTGAGTTTTGAAGAACGCTTGTTTCTGAAAGTTAAATATATTGACATGGATAAGTGGAGGGGGCAGATCCACCACGAGTCGCACGAGTATGTCAAGTACAAGCGCTATGAAACTCTTATGTTACAACTACTTCTGGGTATTGGGAAAGGGTACATTCGCATTATCGTTGGGAAAAGTTTAAAATAGGTTTTATTTTAATATCACTCAACTACTGCTAGTATTGTGTATCTTACTATTATTATTATTATATATTAAGTCACTGTTACTACTAATATTACTACTAATATTGTAGTTTTTATTAATACTATTATATATTATCACGCCATGCGCTTTACGGGGTACGAAGAGAGCATCGAGTGCAAAATATCTATCATTACATTCTGACGTGCTGGTTCCGTAAATATAAGTTTCTAAATCAGCCTCAATGAGATAAAATGACAATATAATTAATGCAGAATAAGCTCTCCTGTTTTTATGCATAAAGTCTAATTACACCTGCACCACAGTTCACGTTTGGCTCTACTAACCTAATTTCCATCCAGCCAGCGCTGTGTTCGCTAACGAGGCCCTTTTCATAATTCCAACTTATTAAAAATAATATAATAATGAGCTTAATATGTACTTTGTTTTCTATCTATCATGTATAATGATGAATGTATTTTCAAGTATCCGCTTTGAAGGCTTAATGGTTTAAGCAGGGCTTATTTTTTGAGTGGGAAGCTTGCGTAAGTCTTGTACACTCACAGCTTCTTACGACGTCATTACTATTTCATAATGTGTCAAGGAGGATTTGTTATCAATATAAATCATCACGCAAGTGTTTTGTATAGTGTAGCTAGAAAGTACCGAGTGCCAAATACATGTATCCTTACGTACTTATTAAACTTACTTATTAACTTAATAAAATTAAGTTATTTTTTTTAACTTAAGACGCGTATGTATTTATGTACAGTTATTATTTGTATGATAATCGTGGTACAAAATAAGTAAGTATTCTTCATTTCTATTTGAGTTAGATCTCGAAGTACATTCAGTTCTTCTCAGAAAATCCTCTCACAGTCCTATACACTAAACCCGCGGTGCGTGAAGGAGATGGAATCCTATAAGCTCCTTACGGTTTGCTGATACGACTGTTGTATAAAATTTCAAATATATGTTGCAATGCAATATTTAGACAGGTATCGTTATTCCTAGCATTTTCTAGACTGTGAATATCCTTTGAATATTGTTGTTGTACTCTGTTGGTACTTTAAACTGAGCTAAGTCTCAATATATCTTACTTGTCAATGGGATTTCTTTTTTTCTTATGTCTATATAGTGCATACTTGTACAAAATTCGAAGAACGGATTGATAACACGACATTGTCCTGGGGCACCATGGTGAAGAATAGCCCAGCACAAGATATAACTAGATTTCGCTCATATGAATCTAAAGAATTGTTCGTAATTTTTAAATTTTAATCGACGTAATTTGAGCTCGGTTAGGCTTATGACCAATACAGGGACGCCAATTAATAATATGTGCTGATTTAGACAATAATAGTCAAGAAGTCTTCCAAAACTGACAATGTCTTTATTACAGCTATTATTAAAGACACAAAGACGTCTACTTCCAGAAAGAGTTCACACGGGAAACGATACAAGTTCCCCCTCTCTCCCCCACATTCATTTGGACGTTAAGATGAATTGGAATTGTTTGTGAACTGCTATAAAAATACGTTGTCGGTCTCTTTCTGTTGTTTTTTACGTTAATCTCTCTGAAAGGAACAAATGTCCTGTTAAGAGCTGTTATTGGTTATGGCTTGGATTGTTAGGCGTCGTGTTCACTGCGAAACGTTTATAGCAAGTTCGCTTATCGGAGTGAGCTGAGTGAAGCGGGCTTATAAGACGAATATTTAATAGAGATGTAAGATAATACCTTACGTGTATTTCTCTGAAGGGGTTGGTAGAGAAGCGTGGTACGTACACTGCGTTTAATATTGACATGTTTTTGTTTTGTGCTCTCGTTTGAGAGTGCGGTAGTTGTGCTGGGATGTAAAGGCATCCTTACTTCAAGGGTAGTACATAGTAGTCAAAAAGAGTTCACGTTGCATTATATTGTTACAGGCTTCGATTGGTAACAGAAATTCACAATTGCTTATTAAAAATAAAATAACATCACGCCTGTAATCCCCGAATAGACAGACAGAGAAGTGTAGTACACTCCAATGTTTCGCCACTTATATGCGGCATATATTATTGCGCCATTGATAATTGGTTAATTAGAAAACTTAAATTACAAACGAATTAATCGGAAAATTTAAGTTGGTTTCTAAGTTAGAAAGAATAATACAAGTTCCAAAAAGTAGAATAAGAAATAACAGCTCTGATTTCGTTGATATCATGAATATTTTATAACT